>QKWP01001909.1:86673-100315 GCA_003550325.1 Gigaspora rosea
AAAAAAAAAATGGGACGGCGGGTAATGCAAAACGAAAAATCAACTTTGCGTGGCCTAATCGTTAAAAATTAATAACAAGAAGTTCCTATCACTAGTTAAAATAGATAACCGAATAATTTGATAATTATTAAGATTCATTTGACTAAAAGTTCTAAAGTAATCAACAATATATATTCATTTGACAATTCCAAGTTCTAAGATAATATAAATTAGATAAATTCTATTTTTATCCAAGTGAGAAGAGGATTCTCTTATTTATATTGTTGATTACCTTTTGTAATTCTTATATAATAAGATAGGTATCCGATATAACAATTAATTCGAATTGGGCCTCTAGTTTTCAATAATTTTTTTTAAGGATAAATTATTGCAAACAAAATTAACAGAATAATTACTTATTTGTATTGTTTTTCCAACTCTAATTTTGACATATGCCATTGTTTAATGGTCATATTTCATTAGGGATGTTAATCGGTCCTTTGGGATCGAATCCTAACCGTTTCTTACAAGGATCTGTAAGGATTCGGTCCTTAAATCAATGAAAACACAATACATTTTATAGGACTTAGATCCTGAATTGAATTAGCCCTTATGCGTTGACGCTAGGATTATTATTATCGCGAGGATCACCAACTCGCCATATAAGAAAATTGGACCGGATCGGCACGGGTTGGCGTCGGATAGGCACAGGGTCAAGATCCGGATTTGTGCAGGTATGGTCCGATTGGTACGGATTCTGTGACTCGCTACCTTATTTAGAAGTAAAATGCACCACACCATACTTTCGATTTAACTTCGTCACGTGAACATATACACGTGGACATAAAATTATGAGCACAATATGCTATAACAGAAGAGAAAATAGATGAAGTGGAGCACTATTCCTATCATGTAACTTCGTATAATTTTTATAAAGAGATTCGAACGAGAATAATATTATTAATATATAAAATTAATTTCATTGAATGGACTTAGTCAATAGATTCAATTCAGGATCTGATACATGATCTAAGTCCTATAAAATATATTTAAGGACCGAAAACTTAGTTTATATAAACTATTAAAAATTAGACCAACTTTTAATTGCAATATATAATATAATAATAAAATTCATAAGCTTTAACTTTATTTTAAGTGTTTTAAAATAAATAAAATTTTTTAAAATATTATGCTTATATATTAAATTAAAATAAACAAAATAAAATTAAATATAGCATATTTTAAATAATTAACTTAATAAACCTTTTATATTTATTTAAATTAATATAAAAAAAAAAAAAAATTAAATAGTAAATATTTATAAAATTACACTTTATTTTAAAAGTCATTTATTATTTTTTGATAACTACTTTTCTGAATAAATAAAATTCTAACTAAAATTGACTACAGTACAATTAACTCTAATATCAAATATAATATAAACTAACTTATAAAATTTTATAGATATTTTCTATGCAATTAAGGAAAAATTTAAAATTTCGGCAATAATTATTTTTCAAAATATTTTGCAGCCTGTATCCATAAATAGCTTGGATCTCTAGCACTTCGTTCATCATAATATAATTGATAATCTGCTGGTCTAAAGGAAAATTCCAAGATTTCATTTGGATTCTTAATACTATAAGCTTCAGCTATGGTAAAATATAATGTTAAAGTTGAAGGAATAGACAAACTAGAAACTAAAGAACTATTAAGGTTTTTAAGTTGTCCAAGTGAAGTTACAATTGAATCAGTATTATATGCGGCACCGCCAGAAAATGTAGCAAAAGAAAACCGAGTATTTGGGAATCCACCAACTGATATGGTTGGAACATTAATTTCTGCTAATCGTTGAGTCAAAAGTGCACATGCTGATACACATATTCCATTTGTTAAAATTATAATATCTTTTTCTGTCCAAGGAAGTTTTGGAGGTGTTGAAAGTTCTAAAGTTCCACCATAAATTGCCGTTTGGTTAAGAAATGCTTTTGATGTGAGTTTAACCTGTATACCACCTCGAGTATATGTATTATTTCCAATAAAATCCGTAACGTTGTTAAAGGATTTGTTTGTATTTATAGGAATAAACGTTGTGTAATGAAATATATCCCCAACTTTCTTCAGTTTAATTTTTGAAGTCTCTTCTATGAATGGCAAAATTATATTATTAACCTTCATATCCAATGGAAAAGTTTGTATATTAGGAAATAAGAGTTTAGTTATATATTGTGCAACAAAGACATCGCCACCACCATTATTACTTAAATCCAAAATAATCTGGTATAAATATTTTTAAATATTTTTTTTTAGCATTTCGTATATGTGTAAAATAAAGTTTAACTGTTAATATTTATAATTCAACTTACTTTTTTTATACCTATAGTTGCAAGTAATTCAAATCCAAAAGTCAAGTCGGACAAATAGAGATACTTAAGATAATCTTCAGAAGATTCAGTTGAAATTAAGACCACTCCAAAATCTTGTAATATATAAAAACTTGCAATAAATGCATCAAAGATTAAATTTGCTTTTCCAACTGAATTCCCATTAATATATGGAGATTTATATTGCGAAACTATGATAGATTTATCATTAATAGGAACTTGCCATTCACGGGTAATTTTAGAGATTTTATCATTACAATTTAATGTGTAAGAAATATTTGGTTTTTTTGGTAATTGAGTTCGTAATGTGAATAATTGTCCATCAATGGAAAAAGCTCCATTTACGAAAGAAAGTGACGCAAGTGCGTAATTAAACCTAACGCTCAAATCTCTTGACTTTTTTATGTTATTTTTAGCAAATTCTGTAATTACATCAATTGCCGGTCTGTCATCTATATCTATAACTTGACATTCTATGTTGCTAGGATCTTTTACGTCATTAAAAACTTTAATTTGCTAAAGTTATAAATTATAATAATTGGTATGATTTTTTTTGTACATTATGATATTTCATTTAATTATTTACCTGCGTGCCATCTTTCTTAATAACAGAATATAAGGAAAGTCCTTGATAAAAAGCATACTTATTATAAACACTAGAATAGAGCCTGTTATACAATGTATAAAATTATTAACTATATTTTTACGATGATATTAAATATTATTATTTAATATTATTATTTAATATTATTATTTATTTAATATTATTAATATTATTATTTAATAATTATTTAATATTATTGTTCATTTTATATGATTATGTGAATTTCTTTGCATTAATATTTTTGTCACGAAATGACATCATCATTTGTCAAAAAAAAATCACATAGTCATATAATACAAATGATAATATTGATAATTGGTCATACGAAATAACTAAATTTTTTCATAATATGAACTAAATAGCTTATAGAATAATTTACCTAGTGTGCCCATCTTTCAATTCGCCAATAAGATCCGCAACATCATACTAATAAAAATAATGCTATAAGTAGTTGAAGAAATTTTGCAAGATAATTATATTGATATAGTATATTTACAATGAATTGGTATTCATAAGAATAATTATTCTTTGCTATTAAATCTAATTCAGATATTAGATCAATAGGCCGAAAAGTAAATCCTGGATTGGGTTGTTCTTTAGCTTTTTCTAGGAATATATAGAATCCTTTAAAATATTCTTTCAATATTTCTATTATCTAATATTTATAAAAAAATTTAAATTATAACTTTTAAATTTATATTTTATTGTTTAAAAATTGTGAATAAGTACGTACCTGAATTGCTTTTGTTGCATTATACGGTGTTAATTCATAACAAGCTTTTACATCCGAATAATTAAGAAATTGTTCTTCCGAATAAATTGAATTAACGTATAGATCAAGCTTATCACATGCATTGAGATTTTTACGTGGAATCAAATGTAAATATGTACAATTGGTAAATAAAGTAAGTATGAATATTATAATGTAGATTATTTTCATGATAATTTATCAAACCGAATTAATTTAAATATTTTTTATATACTTAGTAGCGATTATGAGACCATTTTATGTTATTTTAAATTGTTTTAAATTGTTATTAAGTTTGCGTTATATATGTTATTAATAGTTTTAGTCTAAATTAAATGTTTATTTATAACTTAAAAAAGACGTTAAACTTTTTTCTATTATTTTCAATGATTTCTATTTCTATATTTACCTATTTTTGGCATATTTTTTATGGGGCGTAATTTGTATCATATCTGCATGTTTAAGACGGTATTATAGTGTAATACCAATGATAATTCAGGAAACTTTTGAAAGCGATCATCAAATAAAGTTTAGCGAATTAACATTGGACGCAGATACAAAAAATACCGATGCTGTAAGATGCTTTATTAAAGAAAAAAAATTCAATTTTAATCAATAATTATTAATCAATTTTTAACCTTATAAGTTGCAGGATGCTATGGAGCAAGTTTTATTCAGTCTTATTTGGTTTAATATAATATAATAATTATCCAGATTAATTGGTTCTTCGCTTAAGTGTATTGCCTTTTTTCGGAAAGTGAATACTTGGAGAATACATGCAGGGCCTTTTCTGCCTTCATTATGCGAAAGTTTAGTACATGTTCATTATTAGTTAACTTTTTTTCATTTTCTCTGTTCTTGAATTTTTTTCTTTTGTTACATACCTACACTTTTGAACCAGTGGTGCTCATTTCTCCAACAATTACTTCCCCGACATATCATTTCACCGACAATCAATTTACTGTCAAGTTTATTTCACCGACAATTATTTCACCGACAATCATTTTATCGACAAAATAATTCTGGTCATTGTGTTCATTGTCGTTAGAGTCAGGTAGTTAAAGTTAGTGCAAATTTTAAAAGACACTTGCCATGGTATGAGCTGTCGGTGAAATAAACTTATCGGTGAATTGACTATCGGTGAGATAAGATGTCGATGAAATGATACGCAACCCTTTGAATATGTATATATTTTAATTTTACAGTCATTTTGTTTGACACTGAGGATTATCAAAAAATCTTGCTTAAAAATTTTTTACAAAGTGAATTTTTATAAAAATGCCCTTTTTAGCTAACGTTGGCTCCTAATTAAATATGTAGAAAATTACAAGATTTATATCAGTATTTCATTAGGCCAATTTTTTGAAAATTTGCATCAGAATTCACCCTTGATATGTTACTAACCAATCAAACAATAAAACCCAATTCTAGAACACCAGAATATGTCAACAGACGGTTTAAGTACTTTCTACAGCTTAGCATAACTGTTTTTATTGTGGTGCGGCTTGCTTCACCGACAATCAACTCATCGACACCCCATTTCACCGACAAATTATTCGCCGACAAGTTCATTTACCGACAGTTTTTTCACCGAAGCTCATTTCATCGACAAAGTAATTCTGGTCATTGTCATTAAGGTCAGTGTAGAATTAGGGTTAAAATTAGTGTGCTTTGTAGAAAAAACTTGTCGATGAAATGTAATGAACTGCCGGTAAAATGAACTTGTCGGTGAATAATTTGTCGTTGAAATGTGGTGCCTATGAAGTGATTGTCAGTGAAATAATACGAGCCCGTTTTATTGTTTGCAAAAGTCAAAATCAGCCGATATGTATCATTCGAAGTTCGAAATAGATTTATGTTTAAAGTTCGCATCAAATAGTTATGGTGGCAGTCATGAGACAAAAATTTGAGCTATAATATTTGTCCGAGCCCTGAGTTAATAATTATCTTATCAGTATTAGTCCGAACTTTGAAATAATAATTATCATTAGAACTAATAAATTACCGTTTAATGGAAGTTTATCCCGGACGGGGACCCTAGAAATTGTTTTTAAAAAAGGCAAAAAATGGGTTAACAGCAAAAAAAACTTTTTTTTTTTTTTGCTATATTTGAAATTTTATTTAATTTTGATTGAAATCATTATTTAGCATTTATAATGAATTTCTGCCAAAATATTGAGAAATTAGAAGCTAAAATGTGTTTGTTGTGGCAGAATACCGTTCTTGATTCCTGATTGGATTGCAGATTCATCGTGAATTTTTTTGTTAAACTTTTGTGCACGTGAAGTTACACAAACAATTATGCAAATGTAATTGATGAAAAAAAATTGTTAACCAATCAAATTTCTGAATTTTGTCGTATAGAATAAAAAGGCATAATATTGTAAATTTTCTAGGGTCCCTGATCTCAAATCAGCCCGGCACGTGTCATAAGAAGAATTTGTATGATTGGCTAGTGTAGATAATTGTCCGGGTAACTAGTAACCCAAGAACTTCACTTAGAAGACAAAATATGTCAACATTTATTCGATCATACCAAATTATACTGTAGAGCAAAGATAACTGGAAACGTTTTCGCCTATAATTATGTTATTACGTTAGTTAAATAAACTTTTATTTCTGTTTAATTTGAATATGTACAAGCTCTTAATAATAGACTCAGGTTGACACGACGAGTCAGCATTCTGACGGGTCACGGGTCAAATTTTTATCTGACCCAAGTCAAACGGGTCAAAACAAAATTGTGCCAAGCCTAAATTAATTGACCCGGAACCAATAAAATTTCAGGATATTGTATAACAAGACACTAACAAAATAAATACGTATGTCTGTGTGTAGCACAAATTTTAAATACTGCCGGGCACAGTATATATAGTGTCCTGGCACTGAATTTTAATGGTACGTCTACTACTGTACTAGCAATTCTATCAAATTATCTAAACTCTTCTTTTTTTTTCATTGGTCTAAGTCATGCTAAGAAGCATCATTTGACAACAATATAAGTTCAAATAGGCCTCGCTAAGATATGTTTTATTTGTTAAACTAAATGCCTAAGAATTGGCGTTCAAATCATTCCTCTTAATAAATTCAAGGGTTGTTACACTAATGTTAACTTTAAAATTTTTTCGATTTTCTATATGATATATTTACCCGGATCATGACCCGGGTTGATACACAATCCGTAATTATTAATCCGGGTCACTAGTTTCCGACCAGGGTAAGAGTTCTACTTAGTGTAGAAGATCGGCTTAATATCATATCCACCGATTTAATTTTTAGGGTCTTTTTTCGATAAACTACAGTATTACACAAACCTTAGAACAAACGAAATATTCTACATATAAAAAAACTCGCTACAGTCAGACTTCCCTAAATGCAATCTCCCTAAATGCATAACCTCCCTAAATGCATGGCTTGACTTGGTCCAAACTCATATGTTACTTATAGATTTTTACCTCCCTAAATGCAATACCTCTTTAAATGCAAGGTTTTTTATTGGCCCCTCATCATGCATTTAGAGAGGTCTGACTGTATATTCCTTCTAAACCTAACTTTAACCAGCTCTATCCAACCCTAATCCGATTTTAATACTCAACTAATTACAGTACTGTACTGTAGCATAGCAGTCAATCTCTATGATTGGTCAATTTTTGTAGATCTATCCATGATTTCTCGTGATAATTGGCCAATCAAATTACATAATTTAAAACATTATCGTCTTAATATTACTAGAAAACGAAAGAAAACTTCGCTTGAAAAAGCTTACAAACCAAAAATATATTCAAATGAATTTATTACATAAATTAAAGAATAGATTGATGTGTGTAAAGTAGGGTATATGTGATATTTATTATTAATAATCGAACTCATTAAAGAGTCAAGATGTGAATAAATTCAGAAATTATTAGTGAAGTTATCTTTTATTCTTTATCATTTTTAAAAAGTAATTAAAATAACTCTGTCTAATTTTTAGTTATTGCGAGACCTTTATTAGAAACGCAACATGACTCTTAGCCTATATAATTAATGAAACAATAACACTTATACACTTATACATATTATTGACCTACTACTTAACCTAAAACACTTACTAATCTAAGGCCACGCAAAGTTAATTTTCGTTTTGCATAACCCGCCGACCCAATTTTTCCAAAAAAAAATTGTTTTTTAAATTCCTATTGTGCCAATTAATCCATTTTTGCCATTTAATTTTTTTCTCCGGTGTCACGCGATGATGACCGGAATTACTCGATAGGTCCGATAAAAAAAAAACAAAAATTTCTGATTCCGTTATGCAAACCGAAGAAAGAATTAACTTTGCGTGATCTTAGATGGTGAACATGAATTAATTTTGGCTACGCAAAGTTGTTTTTTTTTTTAAAAAAAAAAAAAAAAAAAAATCCGACCCGCCGACCGGAATTTTGAAACACCAGGTTATGCAAAACGAAAAATAACTTTGTGCGGCCTAATACTATAATAGTCTAACGCTATAATATTCAGAATACACAAAATATAAGCATAGTACAAGCATATCATTATTAGAATAGAGCGTCAAACAGTATACACAAAGTCTTTAAGTTTGAGCTTACATGTAACGACTCAATCTTCTTTTTTGCTGACCGTTTTTAGCATTTAGAACTTACATATAGTTAATATAACTGCTTCTAAGTGAGGTTCTTGGAGGTTTGGAATATTTTGTATCAATTTTAATAGCGAATATCTATGTTCGTTTAGAGGTAGAAATTTATTTCACTGCTATTTTTTTGTTAAACGTTACATTTTCGAAAAATACAAAGTACTTTAAAGTGTATAAATAAAGTTACCCGGTAGTTACCCGGCAATTGATTTACATTAGCAAAGCCCAACTTGAGACAAAGCAAAAAAAAAAGGGAACGAATATTTAAACTTGTTTTGAGGCACTAATTAAAAATGATAAGGATGAAATTTTACTTAGAAACAAATCATTTTTCCTATAATCGTGGGCGTTATCAAGTCTCTAACCATCCCTAAACTGACTCTACTTGACCTTATCACTTGTAAAAAAAAAAAAAAAAGTTATTTCCATATTAGTATTGACAAAAGAGCAAAATCTTTAAATAATAAGCGCGTATTATTGCTGTTGCATTATCGGTATTTACAGTTATGATAATGAAGATGATATATTCATTTTGTAATCCGTATAAAAAATGTTCAATCGAAATTGCTCCCTTCATACTTATTTTTATGTGCATGGGTTTTTGCACTGACGGTTTTACACCGGGAGGCCGAAGTGGTCATGAATCGGTACTTATTGGAAATAAACTTTATATTATGGGTGGTTTAATCCAATATTACAAGATTCAACGTATTTCTCAAACAAATAAATTTAACATATCAAGAGAATTTTTTTATCTGGATCTTTCGTTTTGTTTGATATTGACAGCCCGCCATTTGTAGACCTTACTAGTACTTCACCAATGTTATATGGAATTAGTAAAGGTTAGTCCCTTGATTTTATCAAAATTATTGAATAAGCTCTTTTTGCAGAGTATTTTTTGTCAATTTACCTGATGTAAAGTTTTCTCGCGACATCTTTTTAATGTTATCAAATATGATATTCATTAATGAAATATATATCGATAAAAGAGTATCTGTTTGTTAAATTGGTCGAATAAACATACCTTCAAGGAAGCATGGTTAACTAAATTTTCGAGATTTAAGACTAAATCCTAGGCATATGTTGTATATTTATTAGGGGCAGCATTGGCTGGTGGAATCACTAAATCTCATATATTCCTCATTGGTGAAGCGCGACAGGATATTAAAATTCCACATTGGAACATGACTGACCAATTCGTTTACGTCTATTATGAGAACTCTCAAATTTGGGAAATAGTTAAAGGTGCTCAACCAACTAGACGGAGTTCAACTTCAGTAGCTATAGATCAATTCGGCGTAGCGTATATATTTGGTGGAAAGATGGAAACTGACATGGCATCAGATGCAGATATTTTGTACAATGAGCTTTATAGTTTTGACACGGAAACTCTATTGTAGAGAAATTTGAGCGGTGCCTCTGATGCTCCTATGCCTAGAAGTAGTGATTTGAATCGGTTGGGCTATAATCGGGTAACCGACCCGAACTGAATAAATTTCGGGTAACCGGTTGAGTAAATGCTTAATCGGTTGACCCGTACAACCGATTGAGAATCTGCTGACATAATGTTGATGACATCATAAAAGAGCAAGGTCCCGAAAAGTTCCGAAATGAAATGAATGAACATAGTAGACGAGACAAAATTTTGAGTAAAGGCCCGAGAATTCCCGAAAGTAAACGTGAAGTAATCTTATTCGGTTGAATCGGTTGACAGCAAATATTTCAGTTCGGTTAACCGATTAAGGAAAATTTTCTCGGTTCAAATCACTACCTAGAAGTCATGCCACCGCAACGTTACTTCCAGATGGAAAGATTATTTACATTGGAGGTGTCATTAAGCACCCTTTCAGAAACCAAACAACCTTACAACCGATGCTGAACGTGTGCCATTGTCTTGTTCATTATTACTATTGTGAAAAAGATGATTTATCTCATTAATGCAAAAATTCTTATTATAGATCTTAATATATGACACAAAATCTTTAGCATGGTCAACTATAGTAAGCATTCTATTATCTCATTTTTAAAATTTGAAATCTTTTGATACACTACAAGTGTATTATATTTCTAGGAAGCAGACGCATCGGTTGATGTTAATCCTAGAGTAGGCCACACAGCAATCCTAACACCAGATAGTAAATCAATTATTTTGTTTTGAGGAACTTCAACTCTACGTGATTAATTTATTATACCTATAGGCTAATTTTAAACATCCAAACATACCTCTCATCTAACTTCTGAATTACTTCGTGGATTACCAAATTACTTTGACAGTATATAGACCAGAAGGTGCTCTTTTGCTTTCATTTGGTATCAAGTTTGGCCAATTCGTTTCCGTGGCTGCCAAACCATTTTTGTAACTGCAAAACATTACGCCACTATGTTAAATATATTGTGTAACATTTTGTATCGATCATCCAATCAAGTAAAGCCCGCTATGTTTACTCATTATATTTGAGCGTCCTTATTTTGTACCCGGGGTAAAGGCTTTTATCCTATGCCCAGAGGTATAGATTTTTATCCTTACTGCCTAAATCTGATTGGTCCAAATATTAAAAATTTAAATTTTTCGAAGACTTTTTTATTATATAATAGATAATTTATTAAAAAAAATACAAAGTAGCAAAAAGTACAAAAAAAAGGCAAAAAGTATAGCAAGACAAAGCCCAAAAAACACCACCAAAACACATTAAATGACAATGAAAGCACCAACACAATAACCAAAGAACCAAATGACGACCAAAAGCAACACAAAACTATAATAAAAAACACCACCAAATGATGCCGAAATACTACAAACCAATACCAAACTATGACCATTAAATGATGATGAAAAGACCACCAGACAACAACCAAAAACACTACCAAACAAACGATGATAAAAGCACCACAAAAGAGCAACAAAAAGCATTATACAAATGACAACAAAAGCACAAAAAAACAAATAACAACAAAAACACTGCACAATGACAACGAAAGCACAAAAAACCAATAGTAAAAACATCACAAAATGACGAAAGCACAAAAAAAACCCCAAACACACACACAATACGATGAAAATAAAAAAAATGATGCCAAAAAAACACCATGCAGCAATGACGAAAGCACCAAAAAATGACAGCAAAATATGCACAACGATGATGAAAGCACCAAAAAAATGACAGCAAAACTACTACACTACGACGACAAATGCACCAAAAAAAGAGAACAGATCACTAGATCAAATGTTATTGGCCAAATACTATTGGTTATTATGTTTTTTTATAAAATTACTATAAAATCAATAGTTTTTTGTAAATAAATATTGATCCAGTAATCCAAATGAAATGATTTTGGTATCATTGGATTTGTCTCACTGAGACGAATCAAATGGTGCCTAAATCATCCAAATCAGACCACTGTGCCACAATATATTCAAGTTTTGTAAAATTTTATATATAAACATACGGATTTTGAAAAAATTTTTTATATAGTAGAGAGGTGGGGGTCAAGCGCTACTATGAGGGTACATAATATTATTTATGGATGCCCCAAAGCAGTTTTACCATGCCCTAATAATAATATATATAATAAATTACAAGTATATTTACAGTACTTATTATAATAATTTTTTAAAAAAAATTATAACCTGAGCTATTATAATTCACAACTATTAATTCTAGGCGTTCTAGCCTTGGCCTTCCATTATAGCTACCAAGCATAATATTGCAATAATATCAAAAAATATAATAAACTGAATCATAATCTGGGTTATGCGCCCAGTCTGCAAGTAACTTTACCAATTTTTGTTCATTTGTAGCACTAAAATGAATATCATCTTCAAGAGTATAGAGTGCTGAAGAAGGCGAGTGACCATCTTTGAATAATTTTAACATTTTATTATGGACATCTTCCTTGACTGGCCGAAATCTTAGTGATTCCGCTGCAATGATGACATAATTGTGTGTAAATTTTATATTTACTTCTAATAGATGACTTAATATAAGTCGCCAGCGCTCTAACTATAAATGAATAGTTGCTATGCAATATATATTTCGGGCCTGAGATAACTATGGGTGCTTTACTTCATATTTTCCTTGTTTTTTTTTTACCTTATTGCTATGAATGCAATAACGTTGCTCATGAAAAATTACCCGATTTCCCTTGATATCAAAGCCCCTTGTCTATGGCATAGTTATTTTTGACCAAGATTGGAATTCTATGAACAACTCATGCACACCCTCCACACTTTCAACATTCATAAAAGTGTCTAACTCAAAATTTACAACTTTGAAATTCTCCTGTATCTGATGAGAGGTAAATTGTTGAAATTTTGTATTTGGTATATGTAATTTTGAGGGAGATCCATTTTTAGAACTTCAGATAAGTGGTCCTATGAAAGATCTGGTAAAAAAAAATTTATTCAAATTATTATTACACTTATTCATGATAACAACAATTGAAAAATATGACAATAATATGACATAATTGAAAGTATAACAATATTTTAATTAAAAGTACGACGATTAAAAGTATAAATATAATAATAATTGAAAAGTATGACGATAATTGAAAAGTATGATAATAATTGAAAAATATAACGATAATTGAAAAGTATGACGATAATTGAAATATGATGATAATTGAAAGCATGACAATAATATGATGATAATTAGAAAGTATAATGATATTTGAAAGTATGATGATAATTGAAATATAACGATAATTGAAAGTATAACGATAAATGAGAGTATGTAAGGTTAATTTATTAATCAAATGAAATTATTATAAATTGATAAAATAATTGATCCGGAGCATAGTGGAGGATCCTCAATTTCTATGCATTAAGTGATACGCATGTTCAAATTTGTTAATTTAGTGTAACAAAATATGCATATCATATCAGCAGATTTATGGAATTGAAATTGGGCCCTAAAAATGGTCCCGAAAATTCGATTGTTTACAAAAATTCATTGGTCAGATGATGATCAGATGATTAACAAATAACTGATCAATATAAATAAACCCACCAACCCGGCATAACGGAAGTTCATTTTGATTAGTTGTTAAAACACCCTGGAAAAAATGTTGATTATACCCCAATAAAGTATCGGCCATACCTGGATGAGAATTATTACTTTTCAAAAAAATTAGTCTGAAGACGCTAATAGTCTTACAACACATTAATATTGTTATAGAATAGGTTTTAATGTTGGTAGAAATTAGTTTGAAAATTAGAACTTAATAAGGAAATTTTGTAATAACTGTATTTAGTAATAGTGATATGTGAAATTGATGTGCAATGACACTCA
>QKWP01001910.1:3094-36492 GCA_003550325.1 Gigaspora rosea
TACGTATGTACGTAAACTTCACTAGGTAGGAAAACATACCCTTAGTAAGAAATCAAAAAGCCAGACAAGTAAGTCTGGTAAACGAATATAGATTAGAAGAACATTTTGAATATATTATTATCCATGCTATCAGTTTCAACACTATACTATCGGCTCTTAAAAAAAGGTTTTAATACGATTTCCGATGGCATCTTCTGCCGTCAGAGTCAAAAATCTATATAAAATATGGGCCGGACCGGGCTTGGGCCGAATTTAAAATAAAGCCCGGCCCAGTTTGTTTAGCGGGCTTTTTTGTCGGGCTTGAGCCCGATTTATAACAAGGGCCGGCCCGGTTTGTTTAACGGGCTTTTTGTCGGGCTTGGGCTTGAAATCGGGTCTAAAAAAATTTTTTGGGCTCTGTTTCAGGTCTTAGAAAGCCCAACCCAACCCGGCCCGTTTCGCACCCTATATGCAATGCTGTGCAGTGTTAGAATGATCATATGTGCTAGTTATACATTTTACTGAACTTAATCTATTTAATTTACTTGCCCAATACAAATATAAGATAAATTTTTTTATTTTGAATTACATGAAATTTGAAACTATGGGTTGGTCAGTTTGAATAAAACATGAAATATATATAGATAAGTAAGATAACTTTTAAATTTTTATAATTGCTATATGCATGATATTTTTATAATATCAGTATGCAAAATTTATTCTTTACAATAAAAAAATTAAAAAAATATGCAAAATAAAATTTTAACCTTAATTATAGTATAAAATATTATATAAGCTATAACAATATATAAAATTATAATTTTTTAGTAGTAGCATATTATTTTTTTAAAAAAAAATTCTCATATATATAAACTTGCACATTAAGATTTAAACAGGTTTTGTATATATACACTAAGGCTCTTTATATATGCTATAGTACCGGACAGCAAAAACTATCTATTTTTTTTAGGGCACCAAATTTGAGAATTTTATAACAATTCTGATTGGCTAATTTTTCTGTATAACAAAATTTTGATTGGTTAAAAATATAAAACTAATTTTTTTATATAATAAGCGCCAAATTTTGGATTTTTAATAATAAATATTAACCAATCAAATCACGAACACATGATTTGCATCAATCTGATTGGTCAATTGTCCTGCACCAAATTTCTGCTTTACTATTAAAGTTGCTGAACTTTAAACCCTTATAACTTCTTTAAAAAACAAGATATCAAAAATCTGTCTTACAAATTTGTAGTTTAGGTTAGGGGGCTTCCAGAAATCAGCTGATTTTTTTTTACTATGAGCCCACTCACCCCTACCCACCCTCCCTCACCTGATACACCAATTAGCCAATCAGATTTTACAATTATTAAAAAGTTAAATATAATATTTAATAGTAAATAACTTTTGATCTACTGGGCCAATTTCAATGATTAAACTACCAAAATCAGTATTGGCACTTGGTATATGGGGTCTGTTCCTTGAAAATGACCTTACGGGACATAGTAAATCATATGATCAAAACTTGATTTTCAAGGAACAGACCCATATGTCCATATTTTTTAAAAAATTTGGACTATGTCCAAACCTATATGTTCATGTCCATAAATTACTATGTCCATATTTGTCCATATTATTTTTAATATGTTCAAATGTCCATATTGCCCAACACTGACCAAAATGATCCTAACAATGAGAGAATTCTAGCAAGCCCAAAATTATTAAAATCTAATCACTGGATCCTAAAATCGGAATGGATTTGTGTTACTATAAAAGTTTTATAATTTATTAAAAAATTATAAACCATTTATAGTAACACAAATTTATTCCAATCTCTGGATCCTGTGATTGGATTTTTATGATTTTGGGCTTGCTAGAATCCTCTCATTGAGCTAAAAATTTTACTAGTTAAATCATCAAAATTGGCCCAGTAGATCAAAAGTTATTAACAATTGAAAATTAATTTTCAATTGTTAATAACTTTTGATCTACTGGGCCAATTTCGATAATTTAACTACCAAAATGATCAGCTCAATGAGAGGATTCTAGAAAGTCCAAAATCATAAAAATCCAATCACAGAATCCAGAGATCGGAATAAATTTGTGTTACTATAAATGGTTTATAATTTTTTTAATAAATTATAAAACTTTTATAGTAACATATATCTATTTTGATCTTAGGATCCAGTGATTAGATTTTAATAATTTTGGCTTGCTAGAATCCTCTTATTGAAAGAATTATTTTGGTAGTTAAATCATTAAATTTGATCCAATAAATTAAAAGTTATTAATTATTAAATATTGTTAATAAATCTATAATTTTGGTCAAAAATAATTTTGTAACTTTGGCCAGAATTATAAAATTTTGGCCGGAATTATACCTGATACTTCAGCTGACCCACCCACCCTCCCTGAAATCAGCTGATTTCTGGAAGCCCCCTTACAAATAAAAAATTCGTAAGAGGGATTTTTAAAATAATTACTTGTTGTAAAGTTATTAGACTTTAAACAATGCTGAAAAAATGGATAGTTTTTGCTGTCCGGTACTGTAGCACCTGCAGAGCCTAGTATGTATGTACATATGCTATATATTATATATTGCTGCTACCCCTTGTTTTAATCCAAAACTGTTACACCAAAAGTTAAAATTTTTAGTTTTAAAAATAAGCTACCCCATAATGGATGATCATTGCTATATAGTAAAGTCCAAATTTTACTAAGCAAATCGATTAAAATTGCTTAAATAAACTTATTCAAAAGATCAAAATACATATATTCTAAAATTTTTATATAAATTAGATAGGTTTTTATTATTTGACTTTTAATTTTTACATTCAACAAAAAAAAATTTTTTTTAAAAAAAATAAGTTACCTATGATCAATAATTGTTGCTATATAGCAAAGTCTAAACTTTACTAAGCAAATTGATTAAAGTTGCTTAAGTAAATTTATTCAGAAAATCAAAATACATATATTCTAAAATTTTTATATAAATCCGATAACTTTTTATTACTTGACTTTTAATTTTTATATTTAACAGAAAAAAATTTTTTTAAAAAAAAATAAGCTACCCTACGATCAATGATCATTGCTATATAGCAAATTCTAATCTTTAATAAGCAAATCAATTAAAGTTGCTCAAAATAGTATATTTAAAATTTTGATATAAATTGGATAACTTTTTATTATTTGACTTTTAATTTTACTTTCAATAGAAAAATTTTTTTTAAAAAAATAAGCTACTTTATGATCAATTATTATTGCTATATAGCAAAGTCTAAACTTTACTATGCTAATCGATTAAAGTCACTTGAGTAAACTTATTCAGAAGACCAAAATACATATATTCTGAAATTTTCATATAAATTGAATAACTTTTTATTATTTGATCTTTAATTTACTTTCAATAGAAAAATTTTTTTAAAAAAAACATATACGTTGAGCATAAAAATTAAAAGTCAAATAATAAAAAGTCATCAAATTTATATAAAAATTTCAGGATATATGTATTTTGATCTTTTGAATAAGTTTACTTAAGTGGTTTTAATCGCTTTGCTTAGTAAAATTTGGACTTTACTATGTAGTGATTATAATTGATTAACTAAAATCATTTTATAAGTTTTTCCTAATTTTTTGTATTCAAAATCAGCCAAAAAATTAGCTTATTTTTTGGAAACATACAGTAATACAATATATTTATTTATTGTTAAAAATTTACTTTTAGAGATTGGTTTCATATGAGAGATCTGCAGATCACCCCAAAATTTTTGACGCACCTAAATTTGACTTATATTAGTGGATCTGTAGATCAAATTAGTGCGTCAGTAATTTGATACCAAATTGACCAATTAAATTTTTTATCATATTACCCAGACCAGAAATTAATTACCCAGGTTAACAGATCATATAAAAAAGATTTTAGTAAATCTTCTTAATACTTTTCGAAAGTTTAATAATAGATTATAGAATTTATAATTTATTATTGTGCTTGTTATATTAATATATAACAAATACTTTAAACCGGAACTTTTTAGATTTGCATTAAAAAATTCTCAAACTTGCTTATAATTTGAGTTCTATGCCAAAAATACTATATCACTAGTATTTATCTATGAGTGATAAGAAAGGAAAACCTGTTAGTTGATGATCCAGATAAGATCTGCAGAGTTACTATATTGGGACAATAGTAAATTTTGGGGATAAGTACAATATAAATTTTTATTATATGCTTTAATCTGAGCGGAGTCAAATGAAAAGTATTTTTTTATTAAGTTAACGATACATGTTGATTAATTGAAAGTTGTAAAGCTCGTCAAGACGCATTTAACGGTAGTTAGATCATCCAAATCGGCCTAGTGGATGGTGAGTTATTATTAAAAAACGATTGGCTGACTATATAAAATCTCTATGTAATTTTTTTTTTATATAGAGATTTTATATAGTCGGCCAATCGTTTTTTAATAATAATAAGTAGCTGTGCAATGCAGTTGCACGAAACCAGAAGCAGGGAAATTAGTACACTTTGATGCTAGATATTATGTATAGATAGAATTATCCAACATAATTTTTTCTAAACATCTATTAGATTCTGATAATATATACATGATCTAATTATTGCAACCATCTGAATATTCTAGTTGGTTATTTGGGTTGTGAACTGAAAACCCGCCTTTGACACCTCTTGACAATTTTGGGACTTTGATTCAAATTAAAGCGCTGGCTTCTATCCACATGTATTTTACTTTTTACCTATGTTGATAATAAATTATCGTGATTTTTTATCTTGAATGTTAAACCAATTTTTTAACGATTGTGTTCTAAAAATAGATTTACAACCAAAGATTGATGACTTAATTAAATTAGATTGGTCAATTAGTGTTTCATAATCATATGATATTGTTTATTCAGTAATCAATATTTAAAAATAAACAAAAAAATCAAGAGGTAAAATTAAGGTTTTCAACAAATAAACGCATTTTCTCAAAAGGGCGTTATTTTATGGCGACCTATCGCTATAGCGTTTTTACTTAAAAAAAAAAAAAATTAAAATAAAAAAAAATACAAAAAAATTAAAAAAAAATACAAAAAAATCAAAAAAATACAAAAAAACCTGATTTCAACTATCTACTACTAACTATTATGCTAACTAACTACTACTAATTATTATACTACTGCTACGACCCATACCAACTAAACAATCATAATACGTATCTAAAAAAAGGAAGAAACGTTAGTACTGTATATATATGTAAAAAATATATATATATATCTACTGTGCTATGTTCGTTCTAGCACATTCTATTCGTACTACGTCATTCTAAAGAAAAAACGTAAGAACGTTAGTACTGTATATAAAAAAAAATTACGTGACCGTGCTACATCCGTTCTAGTTAACTACTATGCTACGTCCGTTCTAAAGAAAAGAACGTAAGAATGTTAGTACTGTAATAAACTAAAAAAAAAAAACTATCTACTATGCTATGTCCGTTCTAGCACGTCCTAATCGTACTACGTTCATTCTAAAGAAAAGAACGTAAGAATGTCAGTAATGTAACAAACTAATTTTAAAAAAAAAGAAACTATCTACCGTGTTATGTCCATTTTAGCACGTTCCAATCGTACTATGTTCGTTCTAAAGAAAAGAACATAATAACGTTAGTACTGAATAAACTAATTAATAAAAAAAACCCTAATATTTTACCGTGACCGTGCTATGTCCATTCTAGCTAACTATCGTGCTATACTGTTCTAAAAAAAAGATCATAAGAATGAACATTAGTACTGTAAAAACTAATATATATATGTAAATAAAAAAACTATCTACTGTGCTACGTCTGTCCTTTCTAGTTACATTCCGTTTCAATTATACTACGTTCGCTCTAAAAAAAAGAACGCAAGAATGTTAGTACTGTAACAAAAAAAAAAAGAACCTATCTACTGTGCTATGCTTGTTCTATCAAATTTTGATTCGAAATTGAGTTAAAGTGCATATGTTCAGTGTCAATTTCACATTATTAATTTTATAAAATTTTAATATATGCAATTTCATAATTAGTAAAGCAATTGTTCTTTTATATAAAAAATCTGAGATCTGATTAATTATGCGATCAATTTAAGAGTCAGTTTACGAAAAACAATGTAGGGAGGGCATTAATAAGGTATTAATTTTAAGGTCATGTAATGTGCAAACAATAATAATATATTTAAGGGGCAATGACGATGTAGATACCCGATATCTGCAAAAAAAATAATAATCAAATATGCAACAATCGTAAATGTTAAAAATGATTACGTAAATCTGCACAATTTTATATATTTGGCAAACAATATAAGCAAAATCTTAAGTGACTCAACACACAAATCGATAATCTAAACAGAATCCTGAGTAAACAAGCTATAACACTAACGTATAAGTACAACAAGTCAAGAAAGTCAAAAAAGCAAGATGATAACTAGTCAAGTCAATGTACTTATAAAGAAAAACAATATTGTAAACACATAAGATAATACTATAGAATTTTAAATAATAATTCCCACCGCAAATTCAAAAGCATGAAACATCAGCACGCATGCACAAAAAATCAAGGAACGATCATCCAAATCAGAACCTAGAATTGTGAACTTTACTTAACTTGCCCGTAAACCATACTCTACGTACTTTGTACACTGTTCCTGGTATACTTTAAGTACATTGTACTACATTCCTCGTATATATCCATAGAACAAATAAGGAAAACGGGGTAACTATAATAGTTAGTAATAAGATCAGAGGTATGATCAATTTAATAACAATATAAAGAAAAATGATGATCATAAGGCAGGAGTAGAATAAATTAATATCGTGATATGGGGCGCAGAAACATTATGATAGTATCACAGGACTCAAGGCTTGATATGTAGTTGTTATTTATATTACACCATATAGCTGAAAAAAACTAATCAAAGACATAGTACGCTCGGCAAGGTCCAAAATGGATCAACCTACTAGTTTCTCTGGACATTAATTCTAGGCGCCTCTCAAAAGTGCTGGTCACACACAATATTTTTTCAATCAGATACTGAGAATTACACTCCCGTACAGCACATAAGAGAACTATTAATAATACTAACAGAGGTTATATTGATTATATTATTTATCTTTTTGTGTTTAATCAACGACCGGTCAAAAAAATCAAACCCATCGCACTATAGAAAAATATATCCGAATTACTTACGTACGTACTGTACATACACACATCAACATAGACACATGAACTAATATAAGAAATATAGTTTCACCATTTAACTCTTCAATAAACCATACATCTCGTACCTTGTACTACTCCTGGTATACACTTCATCGCAACATCAATATTACGGTTAAGAAAAATTTTTTTTTACCAATTAGACTTGCAATTTCTCTTGGTAACCCTTTTTAGTATTGTTTGGGGTGTTACAAAAAGTCACAAGGACTTTTTATCCAATCAGATGCCCAGAATTGCAGACATCAACTAACTTGTCTGTAAACTATATACTCTGTATTTCAAATTCCACTCCTGGTACTCGCCATCCACTGGGCCGATTTGGATGATCTAACCACCGTTAGATGCGTTTCGACGAGCTCTACAACTTTTAATTAATCGACATGTATCGTTAACTTAATAAAAAAAATACTTTTCATTTGACTCCGCTCAGATTGAAGCATATAGTTAATATTATAGAAATTTTGCCCCAATTTCTAATATAGAAATTCTGCTGATCTTATCCGGATCAGCAATTAATCATTTCACTTACACTTCTAATTTTTATAGGGGTAGATATAATAAGTGAAATATTTTACAGGTTTTTCCTTCCCGTTATTCATAACTAGCTAATTATTGATAAGTGGTAGCTTAATAAGTATACATGTTTAGATTTAATACAAATTTCAAGTTTATTAATCTATATAAATAGGAAACAAAACAAATTAGGGTTAAATAATTTTGGTAATGACAACACTAACAACTCTTTCCAACGATCACTTGGACCAAATCTATGACAGAAGAAAAACAAAAAATTTTTTTGTTAGAGTATTGTCTGTATTTTGTGCAGTAGGCTAACACATGCATACTTTTTTTGGGAAGATCAACTTAGATTTTTAAGGGACTCCTTTCTTGTATTCAGCAGCAAGCCAGAAGCAATGCTGTATGAGATATTTTTAATAAAATATTTGGCTAGTATTGACGCCCTTGTATATAAAATTTTGGTGAAGATTGATAAAGTCTTCATTGACGAAGTATCTTGTGGTTAAACAGTAGGAAATAACAAAAAAATGAGTTTTATCTTGCTAAACCTTCTTTTAAGTTTGTTCTCAAGTCTCATCTCCAGTCCACATAGATTTTCAAAATTTTGCCAGAAAGTGGGCATCCCAGCATACTCCTTTCAAAAGATCAACAGTGTTTACTATTTCTGATTTGGGAAAGTGCATCGACTACACGTCACTCTGGTTATATCGACATTCTCCAGCAATTGAAAATTGTCGATATATCCAGATGTCAGTTTAATCAGCATCTCTACCTATACCGACATTATATTGATATTGCATAGATATGTTGGCTTAGGCAGAGGTAAATTTTTTTGTTTTCACCAAGCTTATACTAAGAATAATAAACTTAGCAAAATGAATTTATTTAAGCACAAAATGAATTTATTTTATGTTTAGCATAAAATAAATTCATCATATATTTGCATAAAATGATGAAATAAATTTATTTTATGCTTATTGTTTCATGTTAAGCTTATTATAAAGTAAATTTAAAAAATTAATTTGATTGGTACACCTATAACGACAGTCAGTTTATAAAAATTGTTGCTATATCCAGCAATAAAAATTATTTTAAATAATTTTTTAATATTAAAATTGTCGGTATATCATTATAATCAATATATCTTATGATTGTCAGTATAACCAATGAATTTTTAACATTATAGATTTTTTTTTGAAAAAAGTGTCGATATAACCAGCTGTCGGTTAATCCAGCTGTCGGTATAACCAGAGTGACGTGTAAAAAGAAATTAGCTTTACGGGTGCTACGTAAGCCATGGATCATTCTGGAACTGTCAAGAAATTTTTATCATATTTTGTTTCTGTTTAGACGTATTATATGTGTTTTGTTTCTTTTGCATTTTTTTACATATACAGTTAACACTCTCTAATCTGAACTAACAGGACTGCTTTTTTTTACTATGTAAAAATTTGGAAATGTTCAGTTTTCAAAAAGTTATATATAGCTTATCTGAACTTTATAATAAAATTTACAAATGTTCTAGAAGATTTTGTTTAGTTTAGAGAGAGTTTAATAGGGGTCAGTTTAGAAAGGTTTGGATTAGAAAGAGGCGACTGTAGTTCTTTGTTAGAATTTTTTTACTTTAAGCAGTCTATATAATTTTTATCATAGTAAGACTGTTGACATTTTTTGTTTTCTTTATCTTGTCTCTTTTTGTTTTTTGTATATTTTTTGGACTTCGTTAGGTTATGTAGTACTACCCTTTTTTCACTTTCTTTTTTCTCTTTAGTTCATTTTTCTTGCAAATAAGTAGGGTTTTCAAACTCTCCTTGTCCTAAAGGCTAGATAAGGAAGATTAAAAAAGTAGGCAAACTTGATATGGCATATGACAGCCTTTCGTGATACTTGGATCAAAATTTTTAGTTAAGTAGAAAACCTGAGTTGAGGTTAATAGTTTGTCATAGCAGATTGCATTGGGCATTTTGTCTGGTGAATTTTTGTTAAACAGAACGTGGCATTACAGTGATGACAAAAGCTCCTTTTGTATAATTTTTATTTAGTTCAATAATAAACAAAGATAGAATTGCGGAAAAAAAAATAATAATAATAATTTTGGTGATGATTTAAATGAGAGATTGAGTGATAGAAATCATAAACTATTATCGATTCCATACAACGAATTCAAGGACATCAAAGTAATTGGCAAAGGTAGATTTTTGTTTTTGACAGTATATAGTGCAGAGTAGTCCTGAAGTGATTTCATAAAATTAAAAGTTGCCTACATAAAGGTAATTTTATTATTATTTAAATTATTTAAATATTGTATGTAGCCAATTTATTTGTTTAGTTCAAAGCATATGTGACTAATTTATTTGATTTTTTTTTTTAATTGGCGATCATGCCATACTTTTATTTATAAAAATAGTTACATTATCAAATGCTATTGCTATTTTCGGTACTTTGTACTGTTATAGAATAGGTTTTAATTTTGGTAGAAATTAGTTTGAAAATTAGAACTTAATAAGGAAATTTTGTAATAACTGTATTTAGTAATAGTGATATGTGAAATTGATGTGCAATGACACTCGATGACGCTTAGCGACACTTAACGACGCTTAGCGATGCTTAATGACGCTTAGCGACACTTAACGATGCTTAATGACGCNGAACTAGAAACAGACAAGACCAGACTAAGCTGCTCGAAGCTTATTATTATCTTGGTAACCTTATAGACAAATACCCTGATGCTCATGAAGATATCCAATCAATAATTGAGAAGACTCAAGAAGAAAGAAGAGCCCGAGACACATGGAAGTGTGCCAGACGGATGAAATTGCTTTTCTCTAATCGACCTCTAGAAAATATCTCTAGAACAACCTATATTACTTATACAATGATTACGAGGTTAACTGATGCCGAACTTTCTCAAGTCCTTCCCCAAATTAGAACTCACGGAGTTCGTTCTTAAAGGGGAGAGAAATGTTATAGAATAGGTTTTAATTTTGGTAGAAATTAGTTTGAAAATTAGAACTTAATAAGAAAATTTTGTAATAACTGTATTTAGTAATAGTGATATGTGAAATTGATGTGCAATGACACTCGATGACGCTTAGCGACACTTAACAACGCTTAGCGACGCTTAATGATGCTTAGTGGCGCTTAACGATGCTTAATGACGCTTAGTGACGCTTAATGACGCTTAGCGACGCTTAGCCCAATAGATATATAAACCCACCTTATTTCCCTTAGTTTTAGATAGATCCAGACATTGTATTTTTATCTTTACCTTTATATTATTTATCCTCCTCTCTTATTATTAATAAACTCTTGGGATTTCTAAGGAACAGATACCTTGGAATAGCCCTCTTGTTCAATTAATAAACTGTGTATTATCTCTTGTTGTTTTATACCGAACTGCCTCAGAGAAGTGTGTAGTTTCTTACAAACATAAAAGAAACTATACTTCCCTCTTGCACACCGCTTCACGCCCGAAGTAAGGGATCTCAGGAGCCGTGTGATTGTTACTCTATCGGAATTAAAGAAGGCTTCCGGTACTGTAACAGTACCTTACAATTAAACTACGGCTCACCCGGTTACTTGAGGCACCTGTGTGTGACCTGCCAATTCAGAATTCATCTCCCTCCCTTATCGAGTAATTCTCAACGTGGGAGTTCACTGACTTGGTTCTGAGGCCTGTCATGATAGTATTAATTTTTGTTCCACCAACTAAATTTACCTGTTCCTATCCACTTTTTAACCTCATCGCAGGTGATCCTGAAGCATTCTTTCCATTCTCCTTTCTTCGTACCCTGGATATCTGAATTCTTCTTAGATTGGTCTTCTTTGTTTTTAGTTTTGCTAGATTTTTCCAATTTACGGGACTTTCTCTTTTCACTCTTCTTCCTTTTGTTCTTAGCGGATATTCCTACTTCTTTTTCCCAGCTTACAGTCTTTTCGCATCTTTCATTCCATACTTTCATTTGAAAACTTGATGTCCACTCTTCTAGCCATGAAAGTAGTATCTGGTTAATCGTTTTATCACCCAGGCCGCACTCTTCTAGCTTTTTTCTGACTTCCATTTTTATAATACCTCTCATTGGAAGGATTCTTCTTTGGTTGGGAGGTAGGTCTCCGTTAGTCAAGGTTCTTAGTAGGCACTGTCTGCTTATCTTCTGTTGTTCTTCACTTGGTAATAAGGCCCAAATTTTCTTAATTATTTCTGTCTCCTCCTGGTTCCAAAATTCTAAGTCCGAAGTGCATGTGGCCAGATGTTCTGAAGTTTCCTCTTCTGTCAAACATTTCTGACACTTAGTGCTCAGGTACAGATTGAATTGATCACGTGATCTTTTTACCAGGTAGGAAGGGGACCGTCGATTGCTTTTATCATAAATGCCCATCTTTTATTGTCTCTTTTATTAAGGGCATTTGTTTTTTGGATGTTACGCCATAGGCTTCTAAAGGTTCTCCAATCCTTATGTTCATCTCTTCTGGTATGTGTTTCATCTTTTTGGTGTCTAAAGAAAGTCCATTCGGCCTTATAATATGTATCTATCAATCTTTTAATGAATTTTCTTATTGGAACCTCTATTCGAAAGTCTTGCCAGGTAGGGGTATATAGGAACCCCCTCGTAGCTTCCATCCTTATTACCGTTTGGTCTGGTAGCGATGTCGCCTCCTTTGCTAGAACGTCTGCTCTTTCGTTCAGTGATATTCCTGAGTGCACTTTACTTTATGTAGGGTTAGATTCAGTTTTTTGCCTGTTATGTTCTCTTTAATCTTGCCTAATAAACTGCTATTTTTAATCTTATACCAGCTTTTGTAAGAATCGAGATTTTCCAACCTTCTATACTTTGAATTGCTGCTTGGCTATCTGTATAGATATCAACAGAGCTTGAGGAGGGAGAAATTAGTAATGCTTCTAGGATGCCTGTTAGTTCTGACCTCGTAGAGGAGAACTACCCTTCGATTCTACCTTTCGTTTCTCTAACTATTCTATTATCCTCATCTATTTGAACTATGCTATATCCTGCCCTACAACCTTTCCCTCCTGTATTTCCAAGTGAGCCGTCCATGTAAAATGAGAGCTTATTAAATTTCCCATTGAAGAGCAGTACTTCTTCATGCTCCTGTCTTTTCTTTTCACTCGAGACTGTTTTTCTTATGCTAACGATGTCCCAGGTTTCTAGTTGTTCCATATGCATCATGTTACTTTCTTCTTTAACTGCTATATTTAGATCTTGCGTTTTTTTTAAATTATCAAGGTCCTTTAGAATCTGCCAGCTGCCAGTTTCTCTTTTAATCCAATTGTCAATGTTGTTTATCTCCTTACGGCTCAGTATTGATCTGTCTTGGTTTATTTTTTCCTTGATTCCTCTTGTGGGGTCCTTCCTTTTTGAGCTATGCTGGTTCTCTTTATCATTCTCTTCTCATTCCATAATTTCAACTTGTGAATCAGAGCGCTTGTTTATAACTCTACCTAGTACCAGTTTGTTTTCTCTCTTGTCGACTCCTAGGACCCACTCCTTCTTCGACCGTTTCATAGAGATTTTTTTCTTTTTTTTCCTGTATTAAGAGGCCATTATCGCTGGAAGGTGTCTTGAACTCTGGCTTGATTATTCTTGTTTCCTTATTTGTTAATACTATTTGCTCTACCGCTCGGAACCAGTTTGGGATTCGTCCTTTGGTTGGGTGATTCCTAATTTTCTTTATTTGCTGCCAGGTTAGTAAGCAATGGTTCCTCCTTGTTGTAATTTGTCCCAGATACCAGATCTTAAGTCTCTTGATACTCTGCGTATTACCACGCCATTTATTCATCTTCAGAATTCTCCTGATCTCTGTGTTCTTATTTTGAGGATGCATGATTCGCCAATCATTCTCATTTAGTTTACTTACAATTGAGATTTTTAACGTCTTTGTTATGCCTAAAATTGAAGCGTTTAAGTTATTTAGCACTTTTCTCTATTTATTTGGTCTTCATTTAGTAGCCAGATCGGCTCTGTAGAGCACAGTTCCAGTTGCGCTGCCTTGAGTCTTAATCTCGTTGTCTCTCCTGTAAGTTTTGGGCTATTTAGTCTGATTAACTATTCCGTTATTGAGTGCTCACAGTGCCTCTGCCAAAGTGATTTGAGGCCAACAATACCCGGGTGGTATATAAGAGAGTTTGTTAGGGTTCTTTCCCCTCTGTTTTCCACTTTACTACCTGCAACATTGGGCTTTGTATGACATCACACTCTTGTTTGTTTAAAAGGATGAGGTTTAGTTTATATTCCAGTCTGGGTAGCAGTATTTTGTTGTTGATATATTTGGCTTGTTCAATAGAGATTTCTTTGGGCTTTATCAGATGTGCTAATTCTGCTATTTCCTATTTAAGTCTTATTTTTGTGCTTCTTCTACTACCTCTTGCCACTATCCAGATTCCAAGGTATCGAGTTAGGTCTTTTTTCTTCTTTATTTGAACCTCTTGCTTTCCTTACTAATTTATTTGATTAGTTTAAAGCGTATAGTAAAATCAGGTATGAAAATTCTTCATTTCTAAAATGCTGTGGAATAACACAACAACTGGACTTGAAAGAAAATATTATCCACGAATTTAACCATATTATTCATGATCCGTTTGAGTCAATTTTTGATCTGTAACCTATTAAGAAGCTAACCTGTATGTGTTAACCAGACCCAGGTAAGGGCTCTAGTATCTCTAAATTGGGTAATCTCTTAAACTATCTTCAATTTTTACAAGCTAGTTGAAAAAAATGGACACAAAGGTGTTTTATTTACTATCAAAAAAAATTAGCAATAGAGTGGAACACATGTTGTTGGATATTGTTGTCAAAATAGAATGTGTTGAAATTGACAAACATAAGGTATTTTATTTTTAACAAAAATCAGTAAAGATAGAATGCTGATATGAAGATATTATTATCAAAATGGAATTAGAGCTGAAAGGTTAAACATAAGGCATTTCATATATTATCAAACAAGTCGAGTGAAATAAGTGTTTATTTCTTTATATTTCAATCTTTTGTTTTAAATTTTTTTTTATTATTTTAGCTAATTATTCTATATGCCCATACTACAGTATCTATGTCATTCATTCATCATTTATCAAAATAGAATTCAAACAAACGATGGAATTAAATTTGAAAAAATCAAATATAAGGTATTCCATTTATTAAATAAGTTAGGTAAATTATCTCAATAGGCAGCTAATTTTTTTTTAATTTATTTGTTTAAATTTTGAAATCAAAATAAAAATCTGAAAATAAAATAAGTACCGGTACCCTTTTTTTGAAATATAATACTATCGTATAGATTTTTTTTTTTGGCAATCCTGCCTTTATTGACTAAAGAATGCGCATGTTAATACCTATAAAAGTCACCAACTACTGCCTTTAACCCTTCTTTTTCTACAATAAAGACTCACCCAGCTACTATAAAGTGCCCAGATGCGATCTGCCGCAGCAACCTTTTTCCTATCCTTAGGCCTTCAACTCACTGAAGGAACTCCCTTGGGTTACTGGATGGTGGTCGCTAGTCTTGTCAAGATTGCATTAAGTTCGTTTACCAACAGGTCTGTACAACCCAGTCCATGTTGGTTTAGAATTAGTTTGGACTACGTTGGTCATAAGCGTTTCGACCTTGTCCCACCGTTTTTTTTCCTTTGCTTTGTGCTCTGATTCCGCTTCTCTTAAGGTTTTCTTACATAAAATTTTCTTATATGATCTACTTCTTACTGTTCTTTCCCTTTTGTTTTTGTTCGAGATACCTTGATTTTTCTCCTATTCGTTAACTGCCTCACATCGGCACACCCAAATAATTCGCTTGAACTCCTTTCTGAGCTCATAAGTATATCTTTTTCAGGTATTTCGCAGTTCTATACTTTCATTGCTGTTACTTAAAAGGATTCCTCTAATGCAATTTATGCGGTTTTCTAGCCTGGCATTTCTTGATAATCTGATTAAGACCACTTCTGTGCTTGCAATTTCCACTGTAGAGGTGTCTTCACTTTTTTTCCTCTTTCCTACTCTGGCGTGAAACTGTTCTTCTAAGGCAAGATTCGCAGCTTTGCACTCAATTTCTTCTAGAGAATTTCATAGTTTGCAACTTGCTAAGTGTTCTAAATCTTTTTTCTCATGAAAGCATGCTATACAGGTATCTATCGGATACATCGTTGGGTTCCTCTTGTGTAGTAAGCTAAGAGTTGGCAGTAAGTCGTTTAGACACTTTGTATCAAATATCCATTTCCTACTACTTTGCAAACTTCTACATCTTGACCCTGCATTTTTTTAAAATTCTGCCAGATTCCCTTCCAATCAATTTCCAGCTCTATACTATTCTTACTTTCTAAATATTCTATACTACTAGTCTGTAACCATTCTATGCTATAATACAAATTTGTAATACTATCTATTAACCCTCTAATAGGGATATCTATTCATATGGGCTGATTTATGGAATTGCCAATAACTTATGATATACTAATCTATTTTTGAATAATTTTATCACCAAAATGTTGGTCTCAATGAGACGGTTCTAATGAATCCAAAATCATCAAAATCCAATCACAGGATCCCAAGATAATTAAGTTTTGTATAATTTTACTATTAACTTTTACTATGTAGACAATCAACGTATGGATTGGTTTTACTATGTAGACAATCAACGTATGGATTGGTTTTCATATATGAAAACCAATCCATACGTTGATTGTCTATATAGTAAAAGTTAATGTAAAATTATACAAAATCTTAATTATCTTGGAATCCTGTGATTGGATTTTGATGATTTTGGATTCATTAGAACCGTCTCATTAAGACCAACATTTTGGTAATAAAATTATTCAAAAATAGATTGGTATATCAAAAGTTATTGGCAATTCCATAAATCAGCCCATATGTATGTACTGATTCCACCTAGGTACCACTCTTACCAATTTCGACCACTCGATATTCCAACTAATAACTTCTCCGTCCTTGCATCCTTCTTTCGCCAACTTATCCACTTGCTTATTAAAGTAGATGCTACTGTGCCCTTTTACTTTGATGAAGTTGATATCTATCTCCTTACGTTTAATTAAACTTTCGATCATTGCAAGAATGCTTCCATTCTTTAGCTTTGAAATTCTTGATGTTCTCTGATTACAAAGTACTTTTTTGATCATACTGATTGCATTTGCACTGTCAATATATACCTTAATTTTGCACTTTTGCGGAATTATGAGCAATGCAGTACCTATTGCCCCTAATATTGCACTAGTTGATAATATCCAGTCTTGTATTGCACCTGCAAATTGTGCTAGAGTAACTGGATTGGCCTGATCCTGCTCGTTAAGTATAATCCATCCCACCCCCATTCTTCGTGGTTGAGTGCTATTTCCAGACTCTTCTAAAGAACCAATTGTGTAGATACCTAGATTCTGGAATGTTGCTAGTGTTCGCGCAGTTTCCTTTAGCCTAACTCTAAAATCTTGCTCCACAATATACTTGTCAATTAATGAGTTTTCTACTGTTTCAACAAAAACTTTTATGTCTGTGTTTACTGTTCCTGGGTCTTGGGTTTGTGAACCAATATGCGTGCTCAGGGAATTAAGTGGGATTTCACAGAATGTTCTGTTCTCCCCTTTTCTTTTGACAACTCCTTTTTTTAACACTCTTCTACTTTCACGGAACTTTTTACACATTTCATTATTGTTCTCTTTACCTATTTGGCACCCTGTGCATTTTACAAGAGACTCATTGTTTTCTTTTCCATCTGTCCAGTGCTCAATTTCCATGACTTCTCCTTTTTTTCTTTTAATTCTTCCTATCTCAGTCTTATCTCTAATTGTACCGAAGAGGACCCATTTCAACTTTCTTTTGTCTCTAGAAACCGGTATCAAGGTAGGTTGGGTTGCCAAGCTGTTTTCACACACTAGTCTAAATTGGGACTTAACTTCCTTTGTTATAGTATTGTATATTAAAAGCTCTTCTATTCTTTGAAACCATACTGGTTTTTTTCCATAGCCACTAAAACCTCTAAGTTTTTGCAGTTATGACCTTGTCAACAATTGTTTACCATCCTGACTGATTAACTGCTCCACTAATATCCAACAATTGCTTTTATTCTTCAAGAAACTTTTTCTTTCCTTCATACTTAGGAGGGTCCAAATTTTATTACTGTTTTTGTTTGCGAGCTTCACCACCTCTTCTAATTCTTTGCACTCCAGCTTGATTTTAATTGTTTTTGCTTCTTGCACTAACTTTGCATTAAAATTGAATCGAAACTCACTACTCTTGCATCTGTCAGTGTTCCAAGCAAGAATACACTCCATACTTTTACTATCTAGCTGAGCCTGTCTAAGTCTAATCCAAGTTACCGACCCTACTGTTCCTGTATTGTTTAATCTTTCGATTAGACTTGGTATTTGCTGAGCTAGTCTTGCTTGCCATATCGTTCTAAGTTCTACAAGATTACGATGATACAGGATTCCATTTGCTGTGGAGCTTGCCAGCCCTGCCTTGTTTTTAATAAGCATTAACCATGGTCTGTGCAAACGATCGTACACCCGCTTGCTTACTATGTGACATCTTAATCTGTATTCTATTCTGGGTATTAAAACCTTGTTGTTGATATATTGTAGATGCCCGAGTGTAACCTTTTTCTTTTTTAAAATCCTTACTAAACTTTGGATTTCCTGCTTCACCAGTCTTAGACCATAGTTTTTGCTGTTTTTCTCAGAAACCCGGATGTCAAGAAACCTTGCCAGGTTATCCTTTTCTTTTGCTCAGATTTCTGTTCCATCACTAGAGCAGATTTTGCATTCTATATTCGATGCTTGCTGATTTCCGTTAATCACTATCAATTCTGATTTGTTCTTGTTAATTCTAATATCATTCAATTTGTAAAAGTCATCAGCCAACTCTAGTATCTCCTCTAGCTCCTCTTTGGTCTTAGCGATCCAGGTCATATCATCGGTGTAAGCCAGAACTGCTTGTCGCCACTTTATATGTTCAATTTTATTAGTACACAAGTCTACAGGCCATTCTACTTCAACTTCGTACCCCCTATTGTATAGATTTTAGAAAATACAAATTATTAAATTATCTTTAAATTATTAAAAAACTATATAAAAAATATCAAATTTCGAAAAAAATTCAAATAAATAACATTTATATAAATCACTGATTTCGAAATACACATATTCAGACCTCTCTAAATGAACTCTCTATAATCTCTAAAATGTATACTCAAGTGTTAGCCCAAAAATATTAAATGCTTTCTATTAATAATAATAAATATAAATAAATTAATAGGGCAAATCTATTTGTAACCATGGTTACAGTTCTGAGCCAATCAAATTTCTAGATTAGGTATGACAAAAAAATTCAAAGAATTACAAACCGCAATAACTTCAAATTGTGCCTATGAAACAAATATTTTTTTTAGCTAAAAATGTTTTTTAAAGTGTTTTATTATATAATAAACCTTCTTCTAACTCTAAATCTAACCCTAACCATAATCTGGTTACTGTCACTGCCGGTGACAAGCACATTTTTTCAAATTAATAAATGTATTGAATAAATACCATATTACAAATCTAAACAGATCTAAACAGATTATATATACGCTTTGAATAATAAGTTTTTACTTCCTATTTTCGTTATTAAATGTATTATATATTTACATACTTATTACTATGTTTATTTAAATTCTACTACTTTCTAAAAGTGGGAAATGTGTTTTGAGTAGAAAAAATTGATTGGCTTATGGTTTGTTTTTTTTAGGTGGGGAAATAAATTTGATGTCAAATTTTTTAATTTTATCCAATCAGCATGTGATTTTTTGCAGATCTGTGAATATTTAGTAGGTCCAATTCTACAAATCGGTACATATATATTTATTTATTTATTTTTGTTTTTTTGAAAAATTGATTCTTATTTTGAAATACTATGCATGTGTATACTCAATATTACTGTTTTATTATTGTTTTAAAATCAAAACAAATGGGTAGCTTATTTTTAGACTAAATTTATGCTAAAAATATACTATATATATTTCAGGGTCCTGTTGGAGGGTTTTTTTTTAATAACTAGTAACTGTAAATTAATAATGATTATATTTAATTCTATACAAGAATTGAGGTTATAACTGGGGTAGGAAATACAGAAAAATTTATCGCAGGGGATGGAATAGACCAGGAGGAGGTCATATTACCCCTGGTCTAGAAAATATTCTACTTTCCCAGCTTCTAGTAGAAATTCAAGAAGGAAGGGATAGAGGTTACAAAATGCAATTGAATTGGTCACTTAATTTGCAAAGAGGTGAAATAGAAGTACAAGCAGTGTTTAAAATTGACCTGCAGAATCTGCGGAGCGCAAACCAAAAAATTAATCTGCAATTTTTTTTAAAAAATATATGCGGATTCTGCAAATATGAAAAAAAAAGTTCTGCAGAATTTCCGCATATTAAAGATATTTTTTTCGTCTTGCAGGTTTAATATTAGGTAATCTGCGGGCATTTATTAAAAACTTTATTGAGTTTATTATGCTAAAGTCAAATAGGGAACGTATGCTAATCACAATGTTTACTTGAAATAAACTATTCATTATTGTCTTATCGTATTTAATATTCCCTGGGCTTTGTCAGTTATGTAAATACGTATATACATACATACTGTAACTATTGAGTGTATACGTTTAACTGGTTTAACTCTAATAGTTATGGAAGATAAGTTTATGATTTACTCAAATAAAGGTCTCTTCAGCACTACACTAGCTTACTTGCTTTATTTTCATAAAATCGGAGTGAACTTTTCTAATGTTGTATTTCTTTATCGAAGTCAAATTCATTCGTTTATATACATTTTAATTTAATATGCGACACGTTAATGTTGTTTGGCTTGTTAACATGTTGTTTAACACATTATATTATTGTACCACTAAGCCTAGCATGTTAACGTGCTATTTAGAATGTTTATAATCCATGCCTCTTAACACGTGCTAACATGTTAAGATTTTACAAAAGAGGGTGATTATATGTTAAATCATTGGATTTCGACCAGCATTTAATGATTTATACAAAATAGAAATAAAAGATATCTACTAAATAAAGAGATCTATTTACAAATGGGGAGTAAACTAATCAGAAAATTCGAATCTTCTAATGTGATAATACGTACTATACATACGTAATTCTGAATTTTGATCTTTACTGTATTCGTATTCTAGGTAACAAAGATTGTAATCAAAATTGGTAGTAGTAAAATTGCACAAATAAATTTTATTAAAAAAATTTATTTCCGCATATTAAACAAATTTTCCGCAGATATATAATTTAATAAAAATGTAATGCGCAAGTTGATACATTAATTCCGCAGTTTTTATTAAAATATTAAATGTATTCCGTATAAAATTTTAAAATCCAATTTTAAACACTGAGTACAAGAGCTGCAAGTGCTAGTCTTAGCATATGCGGATGATACAACGTATTTGGTAAGAGATAAGTCTGAGTTAGAACAGATATTTGAAGTAGCAGAAGACTTTTACAGAGTAAACTATATAGAAATTAATAGTAAGAAGTCAGAGCTACTGGTCCTGAATACGCTTAACAAGACTATAGTACAAGAAGGTATAAAATTCGGGCCAAAGAAAGAAATAATTCGCGGCAAAAAGGAAAAAGATCTAACGAGATTTTTGGGCGTATGGTTGTCTGAAAAATCAGAAGTCAGGCAAGCAGGTAGAATAGCCAAAGAGGAAGTTCTAACAATTGTTAAAGGAATCAAAAGGAAAAAGGCCTCTTTAGCATACATGGCATATTTAAACAATGTAGTGCTGCTTCCATGCCTAGAATACAAATTGCAGCACTGTATCCTGTCTTGAGAGAACTGTGAAAAGCTGCAGAGTCCTCTTCTAATGCTAATCAAAAATAAAGCAGGAATGATGAAGACAACTCCAAATTCAGCACTAACACACTCAAACATTGTTGGAGTTAAATTGATTTGGCAAAATCAACTTGCTCATCACTTCACAGAAATAATATCTAGGTTGTATAACAAAAGTGATGCGGGACAAGCAGTATGGCTAAGATTAAAACAGGCGCAGTTGAATTGTAAGAGCACAACATGTATACTAGGTTTGGAAAAAGAAAGAATAGAGAAATGCAAAGTTAAAAATAATCTAGCCTGCAAAGCTGTGCTCGAAGTGAAAAAACTAAACATAAGCTTCAGATCAGAAAAGCTAAAAGCAAAATGTAAAATAGAAGGAACAGGGACGAAAATTGTGAGCCTAGTTAAAGAAGAAGACTTGCAAAGTTTTCTTAAAGAAAAAAGGTTAACCATTTTTCTGCTAGAGCAAGTTTTGGATATAAAAAGCGAGAGAATGCTTATATGAAAGCAGGTTAGACAAATAAGGGGCATGACAGCAAAAGGAAGAACACCCAAATGGTATACAAACCTTAAAGTAAGCATACTAGAAGACTTGTATAGCAGGAAACTAAGAGCTCCACAAGAAAAAGAAAACTTTATGCATATAAAAGCCAATTTGGAAACAATTAGTGAAGACAAACGAAAACAAGAATGGCTAGTATTCAGAAGAAGAAGCAATAAAACGGAGCTAGGAAAGATCACGAGTAAAAAGACCCCACAGGAGTTTCTCATAAAACATTGGAGAAAGAAATCAGTGAATAAGCAAGGCCTTGCTATAATCAAGCAGTATGGGGCTGCGAACTAAAAAACGAAAAAGCTGAGCTGGGCTCTGTATACCAAGCAAGTATAAAGGTCTGGATAAAAAGAAGGTACTAAACAAAAAGTGGTTAGAGAAGGTAGAGGTCTCTAGCAAAAAATGTAAAAAGCTAAGTATCCCCTGGAAGAACATAGTAGAAAAATACCCTGAGATTATAGAAGTAGAAGAATAGAGTTTAGTAGAGATATCTATAAGCACCGTTAATGAAGAGTACATGAAAGCTAGCATCACAGGACAAAAAGCAATAAGAGAACTAGAAAAGGCAGCAGAGAGGATAAGCACATGGAAGATGATAAAGGCTTTTACAGTGGGTCCTTAACTAACTCCAAAGAAGAAGAAACTCGAATGGGTATAGGATGGGTGGCATTTAACAAAGCTGCTGATTATATTAGACAGAGTAAAGAAACATTCTGTTGTAGATTGGAAGAATGGCCATCATCAACTCGAGCAGAGTTGGGAGCAATATGGATGTTACTATTAGTAGCCCCAGAGGAAGCAAAAGTGCAAATATATATTGATAGTCTTGCAGCAATACAGGCGGTCAAAAGACTAAAAAGCTTAAAAAGTTAAGAAGCTGTCTTAAGATACAGAATGCAAGCCTGCTCTGGCAAATCTCCTGAATACGAGAAATCAAAAAGCTGACGGTAGAGATAAACAAAGTTAAGGGGCATAGTGGTATTGTAGAGAATGAAGAAGCAGACAAACTTGCAAAAAGTGGGGCCAGAAGCAGCAGCACTATAAGTATCAAGTGGCCCTAGACCAAGATTTAGCAAGTACAGTAGTTCCATATTGGAAGAACTTCATAATTGATAGCCTGATTAGGAAGTTCATGAATCAAATAGCAGTAACAATACAGGATGCGAAATGGGTAGGACTCAAGAGGTTTGAAGAAAGGAACTTTGAAAAAGAGGAGAGTAATATAGATTGGAAAGAGACATGGCAGTTTTTAGAAAGGTATAAAGGAAGAAGATATACGGATAAAAGGAAAAATAAGGAATGGATTTTTAGAACAAAGTGCCTTAATGGCCTACTGCCTACGATATCGGAGCTTAGAGTAAGAAGGCTGGACCTATACAAAACAAATATTTGTGCAACCTGTTAGCAGGAGCCAGAAACGTTAGAACACTTGGCAAGATGTGTGGACTATCAGGAAATTTGAAAAATGATAGAAGAAGAAGCATGCAAAGAGTTGAATAAAATACTTCAAGAAGATTCCAGTATGTCTGCAGAAGTAGCGATACAGGAATTGGAAAGAAGGATTTTTGGCAAAGGGGAGAAAGAGAAAAAAGTTACAGGAAGCCAGTTAATTCAAGGACTTATATTTCGGAATTGGAAGAAAAAAGTGGAAAGTCTAATAAAGGACAAAGCCGGGACAAGAAGGGCTTTGGATACAATTATTGAGACTGTCAACGTGAGGTTTCAGCAGCATATCTGGAACTTCAGAAGTAAATTCCAAAATGACTGAGAAAAGGTAGAGGTGATAACTACCTTAGCGAAAAGAAAAAACTGAAGCAAAAGCAAGAACAAGAGTAGTGGAAAAAAAGAAAACATCACTCTGAATAGTGAAATCAGTCAAACTGCAGAATATAGCCTAAAGAAAAAGAAAGACTAGAAAAACGGAATGAGAGTTTTAGCAAAATCAAATGTAAACAATTTAATCCTAGAGGGGACCAAGCCGACTTGGTCTTTATGGGTTAAGTTGCATTTGGCAAAACTGATATAGCAAGCGATTGCTAGCCGGTGACATAAGGCAACATATTCTCAGTAAGTTGAGAATTCTAATTGAGATGAATAATCACTAGGTGGGTCGCACCTGGACGTAATGTTGGGTAAGCTTTCTGTTAGAATAGAATTACAATATATATGTAAACATTAGTTTTTTTATATAATAAAGTCTATAAATACAGAAGGCAGAATTGCTGAATTTTAAAAAATTTAAGTCTATACAAGATTAATTTTTTAGTTTGTACAAGAAATCAAAAAATTGGGGTAGCAATTTTTTTTTTGTAAGTTCTTTAGACAATTATAGTAAATTAAAGTCTCCATTGGATAATACTAGATGAGAATAGTGAAAAAAATGGGTTAGCAGATAATACAAAATAAAAATCAAACTTTGTAAACAGAATTTAAATGATTATATTAAATATTTATACTTGAAATACAAACACTAAAGCAAACAAATTAAATTTTATACTAATTACATTTAAGGTTATACAGAGTTAAGGGTAGTCCACCTCTAAAGGGGTAAAAAAATTGCAAACCTTATAATAAACAAAAACAAAAGTTCATATGTTTTTTTTATAGTACAGAAATCTAGCTTGCTTATATATAAAAGTATTTTTTATTATATAAACTTTCTTTTAGTTTCTAATAAAAGTTGTAGAACTAATTTTTCTAATTCTAATGGCGATAAAATCATTAAAATTAGTCAGATAGATCATGAGATATGGGTTTGTTTTGATTTTTTACTATAGGGTTTTTTCTTAAGAACAGAATCATATAGGATTCTATTTCTATATAAGGCAATTAGTAAATCTCCGCTGATTTTTATTATAAAATTTATACCCTTCAACTGTGGACTGACTACTCTTTAATTTTTATTTTTCATTATACAGAAGCTGAAATATAAATTAGTTAATCAGATTTTTTTTATTACTAGCAACTATAAATTAATATAAAAGACTATACAAGGTTAATTTTTTATTTGTATGACAAAGAAATCAAAAATTAGAGTAGTATTTTTTTCTATTAGTCTTGTTAAACAATTACAGAAAATTAAGGCCTCTATTGTATAATACTATATAAAAATAGTAAAAAAAATTTAAAAAATTGAAAAAATAGATCAGCAAGTGTAAGCAGAACAGAATTTAAATGATTATATTAAATATACATACATTTTTTGAAACACAACATTAAAGAAACTTATTAATTATAGTTAAGATCATACAAAGTTGATTTTTCATTTTGTATTATATAAAATCTAAAATTATAAATCAGTAGGTCAGATTTTTTTTAAATTAATTAGCAATTCATATAAGAACAGGAAATTTTAATTATAAAAGTTGGGGATAAATATTTATATAGTTTTAATAGTAATATAGAATCCAATTTCCCAAAATTATATAGTAAAAAGACGGGTTTTTTAAAAATTCAAAATTTCAGCTCTTAGTAAAGTATCTTTTATTTTTAGAAAATTCTGCTGGACTTTTAATAAAAAGAAAGCCAAATACCATATTTTTATGCCTATATAATTTAATTTTATATTATATTTCAACTATTAATACTTTATATTGTAGGCAAACTAAATTCCAATATTTCAGAATTTTATAGTAAATTTGCCTACTTTTATTATATTAACTGTCCTGTTCTTATGTGAATTGCCAATTAACTATAAATTAATAGAATAATGCATATATTTAAAGTTATCCAAGGTTAATTTTTTCTTTTGCACAATAAGAAATCAAAATTTGGATCAGCAATTATGTTTTTTCTATTAGTTCTATTGGAAAATTATAGAAATTAAGGTCCTATTTAGTGATACCAGATAAGTATATTAGGAAATAAATAAATATCAAAAATTGAATTGGTATAATTGTGATCTAAAAAAAAAATAAAATTGAAATATTAAAAAAATAAGTTAGCAGACAATATAAAACGTGAATCAACTTTGTATGGTCTAATTATATATATATTAAAGTAAACAGAATTAAACTTTATACTCACACTTAAAACACAACTATTAAAGTAAATTAAATTGAACTTCATACATACTTTTGTGCTAATATTATAGCCATATCACCAAATAAGAGACCCTTGTATTGCCTGAATAGTTGTAAAACTCACCTGTATTTACCAATAAGGGAGTAACAAAAGTCAGATAATTTTTTAGGAGAAGAGGTAAAAAAAGTTAAAATTATATATAAAGAACCTGACCATATATTAAAGAAGTGGAAAATAGGCCTTTAATAAAAAATAATTAGATAATTAATGATACTGTTTTAACTAAACAAGCAATAATTTATTGCTCAAGAAAAAAGATAATCTTTTAGTATTGATTTTAATAATAAGATGCAATTACAATATTAAATAGAAAATACTTATATTTAAGGTTAAGGCAATATATAATTCTATAAAGTCATCCAATCTTGCATTAACAAACTTTTATAATTACTATGGCTCCTGATAATTGTTTATTACAAAAAAATCTATATATTAACAATTACTCTAAAAACACTATATTTTAGCAATATTATTTTAATGGTAAGCTTATTTTACAAATATTTAGTTTATAGACAAGTTTATTTCATAATTAACCAATAGCTTATATAACTTGATTCTATAGTTAATTCTAATAATAATAATAGAATTACTTTGCAAAATAAGCTTTCAGTAAAACATATTGCTTATAAAAAAACTTAACTATAAATTGATTATCTGTAAACGTATTAGTAAAACAAACATCAGTAAAATGTGATGCCTTTAAGGTAATTGCAGAAAATTAACCAAGAAAGAATGAAACTAGTAATTAAGCAAAAAATAAACCCAAGCTTAAAAAAACAATAAAAAAATCTTATGAACAATAAAGTTACAATAAAAATGCAACATTTCAAAAAAATATAAAATTAAAAATTTGATAATCAATAGTATTTGTATTGTATCAGTTTTGAAATTAATCATCTTAAATATTATAATAATAAATTCAAAATTAATAATACTTTAATATTATATATTAATTGTTGAGAATAATGCTGAAATCGGATGATGCTAAAATTTATGTGATCTCCGTATGCAACAGATTTTCTAAAATTTCTGAAAATCGTGTAAATAATTGATCTACATTACGTATCAAAACAATCGAATGCTATAACAGTATAGGTGGTTGGGTTAATTCAATATATGCCTATATGCAGCATAGAGGGCTTGCATTCTGATTGGCTGAATATCAGAATGTTACACTAATAATCTTTACATATTAAATTAGCCCCCTAGCCCATTTTAACCAATTGTACACTACGAAAACGAATTGTAGAAAGTTGTAACTAAAAAAATCTTAAAGTATACCTTTGGCCTTATATATAGTCAAAATAATTCGAGAAACAGCGAGATAATTCAGAAGTTAGCTAGAAAACGTTTATTTGAAAGCATGTCTGAACAAGATTCCCATCAAGCCCTCTCTAGTGAAAAAAAAAGGAAAAAGAAAGAGCCGGCACTGTGATTTAAAGGATCAGGAGGGGTTACCTGTGATGACGAACAGTATGGTGCCTCTGTTGTGTCTGATCGGGTGATCATACCAAGTTCCAGTCAACATTTGGACTTGGTCGGCAAGGCTTTGTGCTGAAAACATTATAACAAATTGATTGTAAATGCAAAAAGATCTAAAACTAACTATGTATGTTCACATCCAAAACACCAAGTATATACTTCTACAGCAAGAACTGGTACAGAAACGAAGGCTTTTCTTAAGGTTCTAGAGCATTTACTCAATTTCTTTGTGCTGCAACAAGGGGCAATGATATGTCGTCGTTGCTTGTACAAAACCGATGATGATCCAGATTATGTTAATTTGCCCGACTATTTGCTGCCACCAGAAAGAATTTCAAAAAAAGATATCAGAAAATTTCAAAGTAGGTCGTATGTATTAAGAGACGATGTTATTTACTCTCAATCCGAATTTCAGGAACTGGAATCCGCATATCACGAAGTATGCTTAGAGCTTGATGAAACAAAATTAGGCAAGTGAATAACTTTTATTTATTATTTTTGTTTATTTTATATTATTTCCGTTTTATTATTATTTCTGTTTTATAAAAAAAATTTTTTTTCTTTTTTTTAGAGTTGGTTCCTCTTAGTAAGAAAATCAAGCTAATGGCAGGTGTGTTATACACAAGACAGCGTGTGTATAGCGAAAAACCTGCCCTCGATCCTGACGAATTCAATAAAATGCTTGAAGAAAATGAACCGTTATTGAAAGGTTTTTTCGATCAATTAGTAGCTGGAACTAACCCGAAAGCGAAGAGCAACATGACTAACGAAAAAAATAAGAAATGACTAGTTTCTTTTTGTTATTTTTTAGCAGGTCTTAATAATAAATTTATTAATGGAGTTAAAGCAGAGGTTGGATATTTATTAGATGCGTCTGGGGCATCGTCATCAGCAATAGAAACCTTAGCAGATGCTGGCTTAACAGTATGACGTGAGACAATTGCACGACATAAAGCTCAACATGCGAAAACGCAGACAATGACAGTAGGAAATTTTTTGAAAGATAATGTAAGTAATAAATAAATATATTAATAAGTTTCTTTGTTTTTTTTTTGCTTAATACAACTTAATTAAATCATAATATATTAATTACTATAATTTTCATTAGGATGGAAAATTAATCGTACTTAATATAGATGATTTCCACAACATACATGAAGACTGTCGTAGCGATTCAACACTAACACATAATACTCTCCACTTTATTACTGTATTGCTCAAAGCCTTGCCAAATACAGTGTCGATTCCGAATATTGAAGAAAGAAGCATTCATAATGAAAAGGGTATTGATGCAAATATAATTATTGAAAATTCACACTTGTTTTTTTTCCTTATTTATGGCATAGTTATACGGTGCGAAGATCAGCTTTTGTTGATTTGATATCTGTGCCTGAGACACACGAAGAGCGAGTTGAACATCTCTTGGTTCATAGTTATGATAACAGAATTGAACAACGTAGAGAAGATCGAAGCATGGATAATACTAAGCTTGTCAAGTTAAAAGTAGGGCCCCTTCATTCACTAGAAAACTACATAGATGCACTCCAAAGTCTGACAAACATAGGTGAAGCAAGAACTTATTTGGAGAATCAAATTTTGGTAGCACCTATAGATCATCCTGGGCAGCTTAATGTATGACGTGCTGTTAACCACAGGATTAAGCGTGGAGATTCTTCTGGTGTACCATGTCAAGTTCTTCATATTGTGCCAATGATTGGGCCTCTACATGTATCCTTAAATAGTCGTGAATCTGTTTTTCTTTTTAATTATGATTTTTTGATAAACTTTTTCATATTATTTATGGAAGCGGGAAGGTTTTGGCACAAAAGCCAAAACCTTACAAAATTAATCTTTTGTTAGAAATAGCATTTAAAGGCTGGTCACAAATTCGTTTAACTGTTTTACAGAAATTTGAGTAGTCGAAAGATCCTGAAGCCAGATACCTAATTAATCTTCTGGATAATTTTATTCCACTGGTCCTGGACTTCTATCCCGTTATATTTTGCAGTGGAAATTGGCCGGTTTATCGAGAAGCAATGTTTCGCATTTGGTGTATTTTTTATCAATACCAGCGAAAAAATTACAACAAGCTTCCGCTAGCCTTTCTGAGCGATGTGTTTTATTGGAATAGTATTAATCATCCTATTGCTCGGACACTTACTAACTCTCTCCATGTATTTAACGATTATTATGTAGAAAATTTTCATAGTTCAATTCGACGTCGAGTCCAACCATCCAATACAGCAGATCAAATTATTCGAGAGGCACAGATAATTGATCTAATGCGTAACAATAATACTTTTGTGGAAAATTTTTCTAATAATTATAATATTATTTATTCAGCGAAGCAGTTAGAGTTCCTTGAAAAAAAACTGCTGTATTTTTGCTAAAACTTTTTACAAGTGTTTATAATAATATAGGCCAATCGGTTGCAACAAACTCAAAATATAGTTTTCCATCGCTCGGATATAGCATTGATGTTAAGGCATTGCCAATGGGTTGGAACACTATGCATCCTCCACGAACTGATAAATACTGTGATTTGGAGAACTGTACAAGGACGGATGAGGTAGGATTTATACTTATTTGTGGTCATGCTTATCATTTCGAATGTTTGTTGTTTAGGTTAGGTAGCCAGTGTAAGTATTGCAAGGATTATCTTATAAGTGGAATCGAGAAAAATTGTAAGGCATATGATGAGAGTGTAAACTCAACTAAAAAAGCAAAAAAAGTCATAGACAAAGGTAACTCGAACGTTCCTGAAACAACAGAAACTACTACGCATACCAGTGCAGTTGAAGTTGATAATGTGGTTTTAAATAGTAATATAGATCAGTTATATAGTAATGCTATGAATAATTTTAGAGCCGCGTTGTAATTTAAATAATTAATAAAATTTTATTTAAAAAATTTTTTTCGTTGCCATTGTTATAAAACATTCACAATTCTATTAATAATAACTAAAAAAAAAACAATAATAAATACAGTTTTAATTATTACCCCCTATGGTTAATTTTTGTTTGATTGCGATCGCGATTACTAAAGCCAGCAAATTTATCATGGGTGTCAAGCTCAGGTTTATAATAAATTAGCTGGTTTTAACAATCGCGATCGCAATCACAATCTTTTAATCATAAAAAAATTAATCATGGGATTCACAAAATTATGCAAACCGCAATAAAATTTATTTTAATTGCAATAAAAATTATAATCGATAATTCAAAATTCGTGATCCTGATTGGATGAATTCCAATGTCACGGTATGAAATGATCTACAAAATTAGCCAATCGGAATGAAAGCCCTCTATGCTCCTATATGCTGCATAAATCGCATTTTTGATATGGTCCAGTGCATAAAGATTTGTACCTCAAAAAGTTTTATAATTTTAACTTTTAGTAAAAGTTTTTATATTTTTGATTAATTATTAAAAAATTTTTAATATCAAATAAAATAGGTTTTAATCTAACTTATTATATTATTTTTATTGTTTTAATGTTGTTTTATTTTAGTAATTTTGCATGTACAATTTGCTATATTCAAGAAAAAAAGGAAAAAAATTTTTTAAAAAAAAAGATATTTTAAATATTTTCGCAACCAATATGCAGTTCTATGAGCTTGTACTACGCAAGTGCATTAATGTGCATATGATAAAGATATGGTTAAAATTTGAGCAAAATTGAATCACTAGTTGTGAAGAAATTAAGCTTTAAAGTAAAGTAATTTGATTTTTTTACTATATACGTGTATATATAAATTACTATAAATTAATATAGTAAATTATATAGTAAATATTGTTAAAAAAAGTTACTATTAATATATTTTATTATTTTATCAATAAAATAATCAAAATAATTTTATTTTTATTAATCCGGTAACCTAATAAGTATATTAAATTAAAAAAATCAAAAATTAATTTGTACAAAAAATATTTGAATCAGAGCTATTTGAGGTACAAATCTTTATGCACTGGACTATATCTATATACTGAAGACTTTCTAACTATATCAATAAGGTGACCCTAACCCAACCCTGACCCTAACCACGAACTATATACAGGTCAAAACGATGCATATCAGTATAATATCAGGTACCCGATATGTATACTATATATATATGATATGTGACCGATATGTATATGATATATTTATATACATACCCGATATGTACCCAACTAATGTCACATATCGGACACATGTCGGACACATATAGTACACATTTAGTACACATGCCGTACACATGCCGTATATATATCGCATATATAAATTCTGTAATACATCATATACCCGATATGTACTCGATATAAAGTAACATCAAGAAAAAATAAATTCGAATATACATATATTTTTTACAATCAACTAATTATCACTTTGCCATAACAATAATATAAAGCAATTTAATAAAAATTTTATTTTTTTTTATTTATTTATTATAAACAATTCTCTAACAAATTGGTGAATATAATATACAATCCTATAGAAAATAACTAATGAAACACTAGTGATAATACAACACTAACAAAAGCAGAAAACACCCAATAACTATGATTGTTAAAAAAAAAAAAGTTCAACAAATCAGTAACAAAACACCTAAAGCAACTACAAAGCTACAATAAAGCTACACGAAAACGCCCAAGAAAACTAACAATATACCCAAGGTAAAATCTACAAGACCCTCTAAAACACACCAAAACAATATCAAAATCGATGACAAGACACTTTATGAGGCAACCACGAACTCGCACAGAGAGCACCCAAGAAAACTGACAGGGCATCCAAAAAGAAATCTACAACAAGAGACTCTGAAACGTGCTCGAAGCAATGTCAAAATCGAAAACGGCCAAAAAAACTAACAGGTACCCAAAGCGAAATCTCGAAACAACGTTGAAATCGGCATGTGGCAATCATGAAATCACATGAAGAACCTAAAAAACAGAAAAACTAAAGAATAGTATTTAAAACTAGAGCACATCAACAAAGATATAACGTGAAAAACACCAAACTAATGCCACTAGCGACGAATAATACACCGAAATGGTCGACTCCAACAACGAAGCACTGACTAACGACTCCAATGACGAAATCCGAAACTGTTGCTCCAAAATGGACAGCACCAACGACGAAGAAAAGTTATGGTTATTTCCTAAAAAGTGTAACGGAGAAAAGTAAAAAATAAAGATAATACAGGTATTAATAAAAAATAAATTTAAATAAAATAACATGATATGTAATAAAAAAAAAACTTAAATAATTAAGTATATAGTAATATAAAAAAGATGAAAAAAAATAAATATATAACTAAAAAAAATCACGTGGATCTAATCTAGATCTACTACTGTAGAACCAATAATAAATAATAATAATAATAAATTATTAATAATAAGGAGAATTAAAAAAAAATTAAAAATAAATTAATAATTATAAAAAATATTTAAAATAAATATAAAAAAAAATAATAAATAAAAAATCGAATTAAAAAATAATTAAAATGTTAAAAAAATAATAGTAAAAAAATAAAACTGAAAGTGGAATAAAAAAGATTAAAAAAAGTTATTAAAAATAAAAATAAAAAAAACTTATTAAATAAATAATAAAAAAAACTAAAATTAAAAAAATAAAAAAGAGCGAAAATAGTAAAAAAATTTTTAAAATAAAAATATAAAAAAAGAAACGCAATAAAAAAAATAAAAAAAAA
>QKWP01001910.1:53956-100274 GCA_003550325.1 Gigaspora rosea
ACTTGAAGGAGCTAAAAGTATAGCAAGAGAATTCTACCCACACATACTGGAATATGATAAACAAAGACCAAATAGAATACCACCTCATATTTTAACAAGAACAGCAACCTTATTTCCAGAACTAACAGGAAGAGAACTTGCAGAAGAACAGAAGAAACAAAGAAACATTTATAACAATTTCTTAGATAACACACAAGCACAGATCGAAGGAATAAAGAAAAGACTACTAGCAGAATCGCCAGAATTTTGCAAAATATTTGAAGATAATCCTGAAACAGAAGAAACAGAATTCTATTGCGGAGATTATAATAATCAGTTCACAATATTACCATTCAGATTTCATCATTTAATATTACATCATCTAGAAGCTATTGATAATATATTGTATTCTGAAGGAGCAAGAAATAAAATATATTTTGAAGAAGAAGAAAGTTACACATCAGCATATACGGAAATAAATAAACTTAGTCAAGAATTTCTAGACCAAACAAAGAAAGTCAAAAAATTAAAAAAGGAAAAAGAAAGGCTTGAACAAGCCACTGACAAGATAATCAATAGAATACTATTGGAAAATAACAAATCAATTGAAAAACCAAAAGAATAAGATCTAACTCAATTTAAATGAATATTAAAAAAGAAGTAATAATAGAAGAATTAAAAGAGGAATACTTTAAAAGAACCGGAAGAAAAATACAAGAATATGGATACTGTACAATTGCATCAGAAATAAAAGAAATAGAACCAGAATATCTAGAACACAAAGAATTATACAAGAAGCTTGACTACCTACACTCTATAATAATTAATAATATAGGACAACATCTTATTAAAAGAAAAGAAACTTACGATACAGCAGGGGAATTAAATATCTATAACTGCTATTCAGACAACCATACTTGGAACAAATTAACAATAGCAAGAAGTATCTTTAAACTACAAGAACAAGTTTATTAACCCTATTTAGGACACGAAATAGGAATAGTTGCTGCAAATAGCTTATACGCAGATATAGTAGAAGATATTATCCTAAGTATTAAAAAAGACCAATCCCACCAAAGAATAGAAAACACTATTGAAAAATCTTAGTTTATTGAATAAAAACAAACTCGTACAAAAATACAAATAAGTTACAACTCTCAATCCGAATCAACCAGTAATTATAGACCACAATACTTTAGCCACTTAGCAATAACAAGAAGAATAAAACTAAAACTAAAATATATTAGACCAGAATACTTATTTGAACAATATTATTTATTCTTTGTAAAACCAGAAGATTTAGAAGAAACTAAGTATATCAAAAAGAACAAAAGAAAAGAACCCATAGAGGTCTTATATAAAAATTTAGAGAAACTAAAATCAGACCTAAAAGCAGAATTATTTGAACTAGCACTTCGATACGAATCTAAAAATAACGAAACACTCAATATACATAATTGCTACGAAAACGAAGAATACTGGGAAATAGTAGACACAATCAGAAGAATCAACCTGGCAATAGAATACCAAGAACAAACCTACAGCCCATACTATCAAGCACAACTAGAAAAAGAAAAACAGTAACGCTTACAAGGCTCCTATATAAAATTCCTTAAAGAATTATACGAAAAACAAGTAGGAATTTGGATAGCAAACCAATACGTAATAGTAGAAACTTACGAAGAACTTGAAAAATACCATGAACAATATTGGGAACGAGAATCTATTTCAGTATTGGAACAGCCCTTATAATGAAAATGAAATAATATCATTTTTACAGAACGAAAAATGACACAACTGATACTATTCACAGAAATAGAAAATGAGACAAAGAATAAACCCAAATGAAGACTTTTATTTAAAACTAAATGGACCTGGAGGAAAAGCAATACATGAAAAGAATGAAAATATAGATGTATGTGTAATAAGAGAATGCTTTGAAGAAGCTGAAATAGTATTGAGGAACGAAAAACTGCTGAAAATATTTGAGAAAACATGCTACTCAACCAAAGAATGGAAAGCAGAATCTTGCTTACAAAGGGAAGCAAGTCATATAATAACTTTAGCAATCTACATACACCCCTTAGAAGAACCACCAAAATATACAGAACCACACAATTTAGGACCATGGAACCTATACAAAATGGAAGAACTGTTAAAACATCAAAATGAATTAATACTGATACTTGAAGAAAACATAGAATTAATAGACATAAAAATAAAAACCTACGAACAAGATATATTAGAACTACCTATAAATGCACAAAAATTAGAAGAAATAAAAATTAAAATGGGAAAACAACCACAACGGACCCGAGAAACTTTTAACTTTTTTAATGATATAGAATTAGAAATACCAGAAGAGGAAGTGCCCGAAATCATAGACGAACAGTTTCCTGTACTAGCATTAAACTTTGGGAAGTTATCTTTATTCGAAATTCAAACCTTGATCAAATATAAGAAAAAGATCCAAGAATTAATTAGTCCACTTAGGAGAATTGAACACAAAATCCAAACAATAGAAAAATCGTACAAAGGATTCAAATACTTATCCATATTTGATAAAACTGAAAGAAAAATAATAGCCCAAAGATTTGGAGAAAACCCAACAATATTAGAATTATCTAAAGACAACACAATACCACATAAATTCCAGAACACAATATTTGAATTTGAAATTCGCAAAAGTTCTACAAATAAACTAACGTACCTCAAACTCTGCTTATCTAAGGATCAAACACAGACCAATAGTACAACTAATGGAAAACATATATGGGGATTCTTCCAAAAGAATTATTCGAAATTACCCCTAATTTAGTAATTCCCGGCAACACAAAATCTGACCACACTGTGCAATACTATAGCCAAATTGGGCTCCTTAAGATAAACAATCTTTGTCATATAAGGAATTTTAGAAAAATTCGAAATGAAATTTATTTTTTTTTATAATGTTTTTTCTAGAACTTTTTTAAGTATAGTTTTTCTTTTTTCTATTCTTTTCATATATCTATTATATTAAAACACAAATGTCTATTTGTTATGCTATTTACAATCAGAAGCTTTATCGTAATATTTTCTATTTCGTGATTTTGAGTTAAAACAACGTAAGTATTAATATGCTTGCACCTTTACACATAGCTGTAACAAATGATTAGCAAATTATTTGCATCAATACTAACAAAAATCGCATTGTAGTAAGTATAAAATAAAAGAGGCAGAATTGAGAACAAAAACCTCATTTGCATTCAGAAAACATAGGGATGCATTAGTCTGGTCCAGTCTGGTCTGGTCTCTATGAGGACTGGTTATATATGTAATTATGGTCTGGTTCTGGTCCAGTCTCAGTCCTAAAATGGTCTCTTAATAACATTTGATCAATAAACTTTTTCTGACCTAGGTTGGGTAACCTGTATGGGACATGTATTAGAAATTGTTATAACCCAGGTCAGGATTAGTATAAAATATAAAAAAAAAACAAAAAAATTCTTACCGTATTTATGTGAAATAATGCACATAGCCATTATTTTAAAAATTGCATTTTTTTAAAATAGTATATTGGGTTTTGAAATTATGCCCATGTGCATCCCAATATAACACACACTCCAAATGCCGAATTAATAATCTGCTAAAATAATGAATTCAAAAATAAGAATTTATTTAGTTAAAAGTTCTGACTTAGATCAAAAAGGCTATATATAAAATTAAGAAATACAGGCTTTTTATGCATCACACATATATAACACACAATTTTTTTTTAGAAATTAGACCTTTACTCAGAAATAATGCCTATGTGCATACTCAAAATAATGTGCATCCCCTCAAAATAATGCGCAAGTGCATGTTATTTTGAGTAAATACGTTAAGCCCGTTTGATGCATAATCCACCATATTGCATAGTACGCATTATATAAAATAAACAAAAAATTTATAAGCCATTTGATGCATAATTAGCTATATGGTATAGTACACACTGTGTTAAATGACCAAAATAAACTAAGGTAAAAATATAATCTGCCATATGGTATAGTATCCATTGTATAAAATAAACAAAAAAAAACTTAGAAAAAAAATTCACTTTTTTGCTATTTTGCCTAAAATGTTCCAATGTAAAAACCTAGTTAAAAGTGTAAAAAGTGAAAATCTAAATTATTAACATGTTCAAATCCAGAAAAAGGTAGAACGAAAGTATTATACTTTATAGTACTAATTGTAAAAGTATAAAAGTAAAGTATCACATGCTTATTCATTACATGAATATATAAATAGTTCTTAAAAAATGAGCTACCTTATATGTTACATAGGTCTTTGTATTTGTATAAGGACCGGTCCTGAACTGGTCCTCTTATTGGTCCCACAGTTCTTATCAGTCACGGTCTGGGATTAGTTCAGTCCGGTCTTTTTTAGAACTGGGTGCATCCCTAAGAGAACACATTCCAGGCTGCATCTGATCCCACCTACCCAGTGAATACTGCTATTTTTGCTATAAATGCAAATTTTTTGTAGCTACAGCCAGCCTGCTTTATGCAGACCACTGGTTGATGCTAAACATTACTAAAAAAAATAATAAAATAAAATAAATACTGATTAATAGCTGGCCTGCTTTATGCAGGTGGGAAACTACCAACTGATACTTTGCATTGCTAATTTTAATTATATATCGATAGAACTGATGTATGCTGCTAATATCAATAAAGCATTTCTAATAAATTTAATCTAGCCTTATTTGGCTAGTATGCATCCAATGAATATAGATTTACTGCATGTGGTTTTTTTCAATAATATAAATTACTGGCTATTACCATAACTCATATACTTGTGATTTCTTATTGGTGTTACGAATCATCTCGTTATTGGTGTTTTGTGTAGTGATCATGTTCGTATATACAAACGTACATATATAATTGTTAAATAAGTAGCTGCGCAACTCAGTTGCAAGCGAGGGAATATGAAATTTAAAGTAAACTTCAAAATTGTATTAGACTTAAACATGTTATAGATACTTTCAGTTTTGACAAATGTATTTTGGCATTGAATTTTGATGTGGAGGCTCTAAAATATTTCAGCAATCTCATATTATAAATTAGTGCTGAAATACTATCAGCTGAGCTGATATAGTTTCTACAACTTGCATAGACAGACTTGGAGACACAGGCATAATTCTATAACTTGTATAATAATAAATAGTTATTGGATGTGTAGCACCCAATAAAAGTTTTATTTGGCAGAAGAAATGATAATACTGTGATCCTTTGGATTATGGAATAATTATTTTGGATGACAAATAAAAGAAATATCTGGCTTTAAATTTAATGTGCTAATCTGGGCCCCGAAGGGGCTCAGGTTGTCAAGCACATAAAATTCAAAGCCAGATACGCTGTTATTGGATGCGGAACATCCAATAGCGGGTTTATTTTTATAACAAATAAATCACATGAGTTTGTTTGAGTTAGCATGGGGACTTTTTCAAATTTTGGAAAAGCTCAAGTTTATCATATGGGAATCGACCAATCAGCAGCAACCTCCCTATGCATATGACACACTGTTGATTAGACAATCGTTGAACGTGGTAAATATTTTCGAATTCTAAGGATTTCGAAGAAATCTTCATATCTGTGTACTAGCTAATACGATAAAGCAGACGAATATGTAGTATAGTGCTATTTTTAGTATTTTACTTTGTTTAGCATATTTAAAATTTTTATAAATATTGTTTTTTTTTGTTGATTCCAATTCATCCGATTTAATAGCTTTGGTCCAATACGTAATTTTAGTTATAGAGTTAGAAGTGTTGCTTATAATTAATGGAGATATGGAAGTTTTGTTTAGTTAGAAGTTCCCAAATTTGCATTAGTAGGTACATAGAATGCTGCAATAATAAGTTTGTAATGATTCTTCGTAATTAATTGAAATCCATTTAGATGTATTCTGAATCCACAGAATTTCAAATAAGATGTAGACACGTTGTGAAATAGACTGGCTTCAAACTGTAATTCGGTTAAAATTTTCTCGCATGTGTTTGTAATAGTGGTCATTTATTAGAATCAATCAAAACTAGATTAGCTGCATGATATAGTCACGCTTGACTCTATATTATATCACTATTTTACAGTTTTTTTTTATCTTTAGAAATATATGAAAAAGACCGTCCTTGATTAAGAGATCTTGACAAAAAGTGACCCGGGTGTTATTTGGATCGTTCGACAGGTGAACCCGCCCAGGTTCTACTTGAGTAGCATCACTATTTCTAAGAATTTGTGATCTGATCTAAGGTATTATTGTACGGGGGTAAAAAAGTCGACACGATAGTATGGATATAGATCAGTGGATGAATCAAATATCTTTCAGGTGTTTTAGGGCCGCTATCGCGGCCCTAAAACATCTGAAAAATATTTGATCCATCCACTGATCTATACCCGTACTACCGTACCGATATTTTTTTACCCACTATACAATAACTTATAATTGGTTAGACGCATTGTTACTATAGCCTAACTAAAAATCTTGACAAACGCGCCATAATATGAGTGCCGCTAAATAAAAAACCAGAATTGTTAGTTAATTTTAATAAATATAATAACGATAATTATTGATCTTTTATTTTGCAATACGAAAAATCTGTATGAATTTGCATACAGCTATTTTCCCTGACACTTTTTTTTATCCATTTATAAAAAAAGAAAGATCCGAATTTTGTATAATTAAATTTAAAATAGTAAAATAAAATAACAAGTTTAATTAAAAATATATATATCGTATGATTTAATTATTCTATAATTACTTGCTCGTGAAATACATCAGATATTCAATAGTATATATTTATATTACTATGTATAATTTTCTAAATATCTGTTACATATGAATGTACATATATGTGTATATTATATCTTTATTAAGTTGTTTATTACATATATATTTTATTTATTAATAATATTAAAATTAAATTTTATTATATCATACAATAAATTTAAATACAGTATTATAATATAGTGTATATTTACATTTAAAATATATAAATACAATATGTTTTACTATATATTTTTTTAATTTTTTCAAATTTTATAAACATATTTAATAATTTTTTTAAAAAAAATGTCTCAACAAAATATTCAACAAATTTGTTTAGCTTGTTTCAAACATATTACAACTTGGAGAAATATTACAGATGATTTTAAAAATAAAATTGATAATTGTCCTGATAGAGAATTTTATCAAGATCTTAAACCTGGATTTGATAAATTATGTTCTATTTGCTATAATCAAATTGCAGATTCTTATCGGCGTCAAATATCTACAATAAATAGAATCAAAAAATCAACTAGTAGAATTAATGAATCTAATGTTTCTATGGACTTAATGGAAACTGATAATTTAGTAAATTTAATAGAAGTAATTAAAACTCAAAAAGAAGAATTAATTTATGAAAATAAATTAAATGAAATTAATCAACAAATTACAAATATTGAAATTAGCATAACTGATGATACAATTTCAATGAATAAAGAAAATTTTAATCAGTTGATTAAATTAATTATTCAAAAGGATTTAAAAATAGAAGCATTAACTGATCAAAATCATCAAAACAATTTAATATTAACTAGTTCAAATAATTTAGGTAATTATAATATTATAATTATTTTAATTTAAAAAATAATATCTATATTTATATTAAACTAGTACTGTATTATATAAAATAAGGATCTTAAAAATAATGCTATATATTATTATATTTGTATTATCTTTAAAATTTCTATAACAATACTAGTTTAATATAAATTGTAAATACTGCCAAATTAATTTTTTTTAATATTAATTTATTTTTTTTATAGTTCAAAATTATTCATTTTCTCAACAATTAGAATTATTAACAACTATTTTATTAAAATATCAAAGAGAAAATAATGAATATTTATTAGATCCTGAACAATTTCAACAAACAATAGAATTAAATGAGCCAAAATTAAAAGGATTTTTTAATGAAATAATTAATGCATTAATTCCAAAAAAAAGACTTGATAAAAATATAGAAAAAGCAAAAAAACAAGTAGTTGCATATTGTCATCTTTTAGTTGGAATAAGGAATAAGTTTGCTAATAATTTTAAATTAGATCTTGGTCTTTATTTACAATCATCAGGAATGACTAATTCTGGAATTAATACTTTATCAAATATTGGGCTTAGTGTTCATACAAAAACAATTCAAAGATACAAAAAAGAAATTGCAAAAAATCATTTAACAAAACTTGATGAATATTTCAATTTAAATGTAAGTTATAATAATTTAAAATTTTATTTATTTTAAATTTTTAAATTTATTAATTAAAATTATTATTTTTAGTCAGATATCTTTTATTGCTTTAATATTGATGATTTTCATGATATTCATGGAAACTGTAGACCAAATACAACATCACTTAGTACTGTAAATCATATGGCAACATGTGTAGCAAAGCCAATTATCAATACAACTCCAGCTTTAGCAATTATAAATAATAATTTATTTAATAATTGCTCATTTTTTAATCCACATAATATTGATGACACATCTATTATAAAATATTTATATAATAATATTAAGGGTTCATTTGATATAAGTTATAATACACAAAAATTAAATTGGATTGCTAATAATATTGAATTTAACAATCAAGATCAAATTGAATTGCTTACTATACATATTTATGATGATGCAATAAGTGAACGTAAAGAGGAAAGATCAATGAAAAATATAAAAATAATTGGTGTACAAAAACAAAATTTAAAATCAACATATGATTATTTAGATGCACTAAAAATGATTACTTCAATAGAATCATTTCAACCATATTTTCAAAAAAATGTTATACCAATAATTGCTGATTGGCCAGGACAGTATTTTATTCGGAAAATTTTGACACATTATTATAAAGAAATTGATGCAGAAGAATTTAATGCTATTCCAGTTCCTGACAATGTTGGTAATTTTGTTCCAATTATTGGGCCTCTTCATATTTTCTTAAATTTTCGAGAACAAGTTATTCTTATTCATTATTCATTTTTTGAAAAATTTTTTCATTATTTATTTGGTGAAAAAAAAATATTTGCAAAAAAACCTAAACCTTGGAGAATTAATTTATTACTTGAATTAATTCATAATGGATGGAAAAAAATATCACAAGGAATTTTATTAAAATTTGGAAATAATTGCCAAGATATAGAATATAGAATAATGTTGGATCTTTTGGATAATTTAGTACCAGCAACTTTGGATATATATGCAATTCTTTTTAGATCTGGACAATTTAATCAATATTTTGATACTGTATTTCGATTATGAACATTTGCACTTCGATGGAAATGAAAAAATTATAATAAAGCACCATTAGTTTTTATTTCAGATTATCTTTATTGGCAACAAATTAATCATCCTTTAGCAAATATAATATCAAAATCTTTAGTTAATTTTAATGATTATTTTGTTGAAAATTTTTATAGTCGATTATGAGCAAATATTAATATTAATTATACTTTAGATCATATTATTGAACAATCATATTTATTAGATATGCACAATAATCAATTATTTAATGCTTTTCGTACTGAAAAAACATATCCATATAAGCCAAAGCAATTAGATTATTTAACAAAAAAAAGTAGTTTATTTTTATTAGAACATTTTCAAAAAATTTTTCAAAATCTTGGAAAAAGTCGAATAATTACTAGTAAAAACAAAAAAGTTGATATTAAATGTTTTATAGCAACTTTAAATGAAACTCTTGAGCTTAAATGCTTACCAACTGGCTATCATACAGCTCATTTACCATTATTAGATACTTGTGATTATTGTAAAATTCCAATTAGATCTGCAGCTAGTAAAGTATATATTTGTGGACATTCTTACCATGATAATTGTTATAATTTAATGGAATCAGGTTGTAGACATTGTTTAGAATATTATAAAAAAGGAATTTTTCATCAAGTTAAAGCATTTAAAAAAGGATTAAAAAAAATTAAAGATGAAGATATTATTTTTGATAATGAAAATACAGATGATATTAATGATGATAATGAATTAGATGATGAAAATAATAATGAAACAGAAAAAAATAATATAGATAATAGACTTCAAATAGCTATTAATAATATTGATCAATGGATAGTTATATCATAATTTTATTTATATTATTTTAATTTATTTAATAAATTTTAATAAAAATAAATTAATAATATTTATATAAATTAAAAATAAAATATAAATTTATATTTAATTAAAAATTTAAGTTTATTATAATATTTATCTATATATTATAAATTTTAGCCAATAAATACAACTCTATAATAAAAAAAAAGATGGTTAGAACCATTTTTGTTTCATTATGATAACAAGCTTACTTGATTATCCTAATTATATTCTACTAATTAAAAATTAAGACTGATCTATTAATTTAGATGCTTAAGAGCACCTTTAACAATATTTTCAAATGTGTTTTTTTCAGAATTTACTACAAGCAAACAGAAAACAAAAACATTTGTGACAAAGTTTTTTGGTATAAGAAATAAGTCATTTAATTTAATAAGTCAAAGTGAAAAAAAATTAGACAAGCATACCAGTCAAAATGTTAATCGAATTTTTGCAAAAAATTGAGCATAACTTTTTAAAAATGATTTTTGCAAAGAGTTTTCAGCTAAAAAAAAATTAGAAAAGAAGTGCAATGTCAAAGTGAATCTTGTATAATTTTGTGTTCTTTATTAATTAAAGTAATATGATATTTTAATCGATATTTTAATTTCACCGATTAAAAATCTGATCATAGTAAAATTATTAATATTGCTTGTACGTACATGCACTTACACAAATTAGACAATAAAATTTGTTCTAAACTAATCAAGTATTCAATTATTATATTTTTTTTTAAAAAAATTTGATATTTCCACTATTTTGAAAATAATTGATTTAAATTATTTTTATAAAAATGTGGACCTGTTTGATAGATTGTTAAGTGCCTTAAATAACGGTAATAGTGTGCACTGTCACAATTACTAGCAAATCAATCAAGCTTACTGCTAACAAATGAAATAATGTCTGAGGTTCTTATTATTTTACTTTCTAGATAGTCAGAAACTTTTCTTCTAGCAATAATCCAGAGTATATTTCTGCTTACTTCAGAAAGTTTGTGAGTGGTGAAGAAATCATCCCGGTTGGCGAACCCAATAGCCAAGAATATCTTAAAAAGAAAGAAGAACTAATCACCAAAAAATTAGAGAATTAAAAAAAAGAACTTAGTAAATACACTAAATTAGGCTTGAGAACAATTAAACCTCGTTTTTCTAGTTGTTAAACGATCTTTAATAATAAATATTTTTATTAAATAGGCTATGGAAATACTTATACATAATATACACATTATAAAATAATATAAACTTATTTGCAGGCCAGTCAATGTTTTAAGTATAGTTGGCTTGGTAGTAAGCGACATTTTATTTGACTAAAAATCCATTGTCATCTTTAATTTTAATACAATAATCGAATTCCTATTTCTAGTGAAGTGGCCTAAATAAAAAATAATAATAATAGTCAGTGAATTGGCCGAACTAAACACAAATCAGACATATTAAAGAAAAACAAATTGCAAATAATTATTGTAGAAAGCAAAGCGTTATCTGAGCTAAAAAAAAAGAAACCTCGTGATGAATAAACTTAAGAAACTAAATGAAATACGTCGTTTTAATTGAAAAAAAATAGTATGAAAAATAAATAAGAATCGTAGAATAAATATAATATTGTAATTTTCTTTCTTTCACATTGACTACGGTTTGTTCGACACGTCTTAAAACTTCAATTACTTTCGAATTTAAAAAAGGATCTAGAAAAAAGAACATTCCGGCAAGTTAGAACATCACTGAGCTTCTACTAAGTGTTGTTATTGTCTGTATATAATATTTCTATTGATTACAGACCTCCTCATTATAGCATGATACAACATGATGCAACTTGGTTTCATATAGAGACGTTCGCTACGAGGTTATTCAATTAGTGGAATAGTGCACCGATACTAGTTTTTTCCGGAAGGTTGCTTATATGCGAAGTTCCGGTTTTACTATTCTATGCAATATAAATACTTGTGTAACATAGATCACAGAAATCATTGGAATCGAATGTCCTCCATGCTGTTTGAGTCTATTTAGCATATAACACCTGCTATACGACCTTTGTTTACTATTAAAAGGAAAATAATTATTATTATAAGTTTAAAGTGCAATTGATTTATATAAGCCTATTAAATAAATATAATAAACAATGAAATATTAAAACAATGATCTGATTTAAATACATTAAATTTTGATATAGACAAATATTACACTGGGTAACACTAGTTAATTGTTAAAATGTGAGTAATCAAAAAATTATAATGTTTAACTAGCCAGTAGCTTCTATTTTCTTGTACCCACGAGTTTTATAGAAACCATAAAATAATAAAATTACAATATGTATATATCACACCAGAGGTGTTCAACACCAGTAAATACAAATTATAATATGCAAAAAATTTTTTTAGTGTTAGGATTAGGGTTAGAGTTTGTGTTAGGGTTTGGGTTTGGGGTAGGGTTAGTATATACCAAAATTTTGCAAGGAATTTTTTGTGTTAGAACGTGAAGACAGGTTTGTATATAACTTGAATCAGGATGAATCTGGATTCAATTATTCTATCCGTATTCTATATGAATCAGTTGGCAAATGGCCAACGGCCAATTGGCTAATATTTAAATTTCGGTNCCCACGAGTTTTATAGAAACCATAAAATAATAAAATTACAATATGTATATATCACACCAGAGGTGTTCAACACCAGTAAATACAAATTATAATATGCAAAAAATTTTTTTAGTGTTAGGATTAGGGTTAGAGTTTGTGTTAGGGTTTGGGTTTGGGGTAGGGTTAGTATATACCAAAATTTTGCAAGGAATTTTTTTTGTTAGAACGTGAAGATAGGTTTCTTAGACAGAATTTTTCGATATAGACAATTTTTGAAAAAAAACATGAAAAATTCAGATTACACCTGATCTTCACATTACACGAATTTCATGAATTTTGATTGATCAAAATACATGTGGTATTGAACACCAGTGGTGTGCTTTATCAACGTCCTAAAATTATATTCTAAAAAATATAATATTAAATAAATGTTTGATGCGGTCTGTGAATTAGTCGTCATGTTGAAGATTTATAATAAGACAAAAAAACTATTTTTAGGTTTAATAAGTTTAAATTATAGTAGTTTCACTTATACTGCAGTATTAATCACTTATGAGAGTTAACAAAGGTAGTACCTCGATCCTATTTTTTAATTTAAGGCCATTCAAATCGAATCTGAATACTACTTTGTATATAACTTGAATCAGGATGAATCTGGATTCAATTATTCCATCTGTATTCTATATGAATCGGTTGGCAAACGGCCAACAGCCAATTGGCTAATATTTAAATTTGGTCAAAAATTTCTAACTTACACAATTTTAAAAAATGCTACTAGTGTTAGAGCCTGGGCGTTGCCGTGGGCTAGAAGTTTTAATTGTTTTTTATTATAGTTTTTAATTGTTTTTTTTTATATTAGAATTTTAATAGTTTTTTATATTAGTTTTTTAGTATATAGAATTCTAATAGTTTTATACAATTTTAGTTTTTCAGGTTATTAAAACGAAGTTATATATATATGAAAACCCCATTCCAAAGTTCAATATAATAAAAACTAACTCTAACCCTAACCATTAGGTCTCAAGATTATTATTAGGCCTCATGATTGTTAGTTTAAAGTTATATATATCGATACCTCCTCCCAAAGCTCAACATAATGAAACTGACCCTAACCCTAACCTATAGGCCTCATGCTTATTTTAGGCCTTGTGATTATTAGGTTAAAGGTTTATACTATTTTTTTATTAGTTATAAAGATAAATTAAATAATAATACTTTTAAAATTATTTACAACTATTTACAAATTAAATAAAATTAAATAATAATATTTTTAAAACTATATACAAATTAAATAAATAATAATAATACTTTTAGAAATTATATACAAATTAAATTAATAAATATAATACTTTTAAAAACTATATACAAATTAAATAATAATAATATAGTACTTTTAAAAATTATATACAAATTAAATTAAATAAATAAAAATACTTTTAAACAATTTACAAATATACAATATATACAAATTTTAAAATATATACAAAATATGTGAAAATGAATGCAAATTATGTACAAATATGTAGTCTATTAAATATATACAATTTTTTTAATCAAAAATTTCCTTATATACAACATTTCTTGTATATACACTCTCTTTTCCCTCTATATGCCCATCCTTAACCAAGACTTTAATTTTATCTTTTGATTGGACTCTTGACAAAGCTACATAATTGCTCATGAGCAAAAAAGGCTTGGGCAAATATAATCCCATATTAGAAATTGTTTGACTTTGAGCTTTGTTAATTGTCATTGCAAAAGATAATCTAATTGGAAATTGGCGCCTTACCAATTGGAATGGAAGGTCAGTATCTGATGGTGACAATCTTAATCGAGGTATAAAAATTATCCCTGTTAAGATCTCTGCATCCAAGATAAATTTATAACAATTTTTAATTATTAATCTTGTACCATTACATAATCCTTCAGTTGGATCAAGATTACGTAAAAGAATAACTGGTACATCTTTTTTAGGACCAAACGATAAGGTGGCATTCCACTTGGTGTTAAAGTATTTAAAAATTCAACTGGATAAAGACTTTGGTCTCCTTGATCTTTATCCTCAACAGAATCAGCAGATAAATATTCAAATTCCTCAGAGTCAGGAATTTTTTGAAGTATTAGTTGATTAATGTCTTCAACATCTGCATTTATTGTTGTAAGAATTGCCCTATCTTTAATATAGTCTGGATTTTTATAATTTGTAATAATATCAGCAAAGGTCTCTGATATTAAATCTTCTATATCTTCACTATCCAAGACTATATCATCAGGCAATCTTATATAATCTTCACCAATATCGGAATGTGTTTCTATTTTTCCTTCACCAACATCTAATAAAAAGTCAACAAAGCTTTTTTGTTCAACATCATCTTGTTGTCGAACTCGCATGTTAATAGTTAATCGCATGGTTGTAAAATCTTTCCAAAGATCTGAAGATTTTAAACATGCATCAATAATTTGGGGACGTGTACCTCGAACTACTACAGGTAAAATTTGTCTAAAGTCACCACCAAGAATTATAGTTTTTCCTCCAAAAGGTAAATCACTGGTCATTAAATCTTTAAAAGTTCTGTCAACCGCTTCAAATGCAAATCTGCTCATCATTGGTGCTTCATCCCATAAAATGGCTTTAGCATTTTGAATTAATTGAGCTAATTCAGATTGCTTTTCAATGTTCAAAGTAGAATTTTGATCTAATTTCAATGGAATTTTAAATCTTGAATGAGCAGTTCTTCCACCACTCAATAATAAAGCAGCAATTCCTGATGAGGCTACAGCAATTGCAATTCCATTTTCTATTGATCTTATATAGGCCAAGATCAAATTATATAAAAATGTTTTTCCAGTTCCACCAGGTCCATCAACAAAAATTAAAGTTTGTTCAAGATCATCTTTAATTGCTTTTTTAATTTTATCAAATATTTTTTTCTGATCAAGATTTAAAGTACTTTCATGTTCTAAAGTTCTATCAAGTTCAGCTTGATCATAATTTTGTTCTTCAGCAATTAATATATTTTGTTGTTGATCTTGTTCTAATAATTCATAATTAATAGGTGGAAGTTCTGGAAAATCTGAAAAAGCCATTCCATTTTGAATTAAATATTTTTCAATAAACACCAATGCTTTAGCTATAGCTAAATCTCTTGTATCTTTTTCAAAGATAAAATCTTCAATTAGATCATCAAGATATTTTTCCCAAAGTTCTTTTACATTCACAGGTTGACAGTAAACTAATAAAAAGGCAAATAAATGTCTTAGTTGTGAGGGCATTTTGTACCCTTTTCCTTCTGCAAGGCAAGCATCACATTCACCATCATCATCAATTAAACCAAGTTGAAATGCTGCAGATTTATAAGAACTATAAGTTACACCATTTATAGTTCTTAAATCCTTAAATGATTTTACACCACATCTTACATTTAATAATACTCTCAAGTAAAATCTCTCAGTATCTTTTGGATTAGTAAAATACATTCGAGAAATTACTTTTTCACCACCTTGTTTTCTTTTTTGCCACTTTTTGTTTTTCCAAACAAAGTGCTTTGGAATATCAATATATCTCAAAGTTTGAATTAATTCATGATCAGGATTATTTTTACAAAGTTCAAAATATCTTGTTAACTTTGTATGTTTTCCTGCTTCAGCAGCTTGTTTAACTGATTGAGATTGTTCAGATGGATCAAAAGGAACCTGTTGTTGACCTTTTAAATGTACTGAAAGTCTTACAACAGTATGTGATCTATCCTGTAAACCAAAATCAAATAGTCTCCAAATTCCTTCAGATGCAGAAACATATCTTGCATTAATGTACTTTTCAATTTCATCTTTTGGATTTTTTAAAGATATTAAAACCCTATCCTGTCCCTTATAAACATATTTGTAAAGATATTTAATAGATTTAATACTTGAACATATCTCTACATTAAGGTGACAGTTATATTTTTGACTTAAATATGGATTATAAGGAACAATCCATCTATTGTCAATATCAATAGATACCCCATGTTTTTTAATAGTTCTTGAATTTTGTCTTCTTCTGTATATAGGGTATCCAGATTTATTTGTAGAAGTTTCAGTAGTAAATTCTCTTGGATAATGTTTACTACATTTTCCATCAACCATGCATGGAGATGATGGGTTAATATCTTTTCCACAGGGTCCATGAACCATGTTTCTGCTAACTATTTCAAATAATTTTGGTTGAGTATTTTGATCAGGTATTTCAGCAGATACAATTTGATCAAAATCTTCAGGAGTTTGTGGTTTATCTTTAGGTGCCAATATAAGTAATATATGTGCATGTGGCAATCCTCTTTTTTGAAATTCAATTACATATACATATGCAATAACTTTTCCTAAAACAGATTTTGTAATTAAATCTTTAAGTATTGCATTTAATTTTAATCTGAAAACTCTTGCTATCAAATCTGGTCTATCAGCAGGGTTTTGATTTTTTAAAAGTTCTTCAGTAATTTCAGGCCATTTTGGATTACATGTAACTGTTATAAACAGATCAGGTTTTCCAAATTCTCTAACAATTGCCATTGAATCTTGGTACAATTGTTGGTAATATCTTGTAGATCCTGTAAAACTTGATGACAAAATTATTTTTTTGCCAATTTCATTATAGTTGACTTTTTCAGCATCTTCATTTGATATCATATCTTCTAAACCATTATATGGTTCTAATCTTAATATTCTTTGATATCTTCTCTGCCAACTTATATTACTTGATTCATATTTTACAAATTGATCTACTATGTATTGTTGAAATAATCTGCCTGAAAGATGTATAATACTATCATCTTTATTTGAATTTCTAATCATAAACCTATAAGCTGCAAACTCTCTAATAGAGACTGTTAACCTCTTTTTCTTTTTTTGTTGAACTTGTGATAAAGTTTTATCATTATTACTATCAACAGTATCATCATCATTATCATCATTATCATTATCATTATCATTGTCATTATTACAGTATTATCATTATCAGATTCAACAATTTCTTTTCTTTTTCCTTTATCAACTTTTCTCTTTTTTTTTTGAAGGTTTTCAGCATCATTATCATTATCCTGATCAGAATTATGTTCAGATTCAACTTCCTTTCCTTTTCCTTTTGTATCAACTTTTCATTTTTTTTTAGATCCTTTATCACTTGTTTCACTTTTTTCACTAATACTCATGAAACTTTCACCAGATCTAAGAGTTGAATCTTCAAATATTTGAGATAAACCTGTATAACTTTCAGAATATCTTTGTAAGATAGTACTTAAGTCAACAGATGGTCCTGCTTCAGGTTCATATACTTGGGTTCATATTGTTTATATTCTTCAAGAATCATTGGAACATCTTTTTGTTGAACTTCTTCTAAATGTTGAACTTCTTCTACTTGAAGATTTTTTGTTGTTGGACTTCTTGCTGAACATTTTGTTGAATATCTTGTAGAATAGCTTGTTGCATAAGCTTTTCTTGCCAACTTTCTTCAGATAGTTCTATAGTTGTACTTGATGGCTCTTTAGTAGTACTTGCTGTTTCACTTGTACTTGCTAAGCTTATCAAGTCTGCAAGAGGTTGGGCAGCAACTTGTCCAACATTTTGTCCATAATTATCATTATCATTATGATTATTATCATCATCATTATCTTTATTATAATGATGACCATCATCATATTCATCTTCTTCATTATCTATTATATTCTCTAGTTCAACAATTTTTTCTGCCTCAACATTTTTTCTTAATATTCCTTTATGCCAACCATATTCTCCATTTGGAAATAGCAAAGGATATTGTAAAGGATCATATGCACTATTTAATTCGGATATTCTTTGAAATTTATTATCTTGTCTTTTGATAATAATATCTCTAGGCTGTGTTGTTGGTTCATACAATACATTGCAGCTATTTCTGAAGCTGTTGGTGCATTATATTGTCTCATATCCTTGCCATGGGTATTATGTATTGTTATATATAATATTTGATTATTTTTATTTTCTATTTCATAATTTCTTGAATTTTAATAAAATTTTACAAAAGGATTTAAAGAATTTAATTCCTCTTGAATTTCTTTCAACAGATTGAAATTTAGTTCTTTGTTCATTATTTAATATCTTCTGTTGAGTTGATTTTCTAAATTATCAGAATCATAAAAATAAATTTGGGAGAATTTTGGCTGTTCTCCTTCTTTTGGCATAAAAGAACTAATGTTATGATATAGTATTCCATTAATTATATATGTATAAACCCCTTCTGTAGCATTTGCAAGATCTTTATCTAATCTTGTACCAATTGATGTAAAAGCAAATATTTGATTATATGCACTTATTTGATCAATATATGGTTTATTAGATTTAGAATCTTTCTCTATAAGCAATTTTTTTATTGCTGTTGGTGGTGGTAGAAGTGGTGCTAATTCAGTTTGTCCATTCATACAGTATAGTCCGGGTTTTTCTTGCCTCCATTTTAAAGCTCTACAATGTTTACAAACAATGTTCATTTTTCCCAACATATGTCTTTTCTTTATTACATCCTCTTCCTTCTGCTCTTCCTCTTCTTCTTCCATCCTTTTATCATTATCTTCTTCCTCCTTATATTCATCTAAACTACAATGTCCTATTTTAAAAAATTGTTCATATTGTTTTTGTTTTTTTTTCTTATAGTTTCTTTTTCTTCTTTCTCTATTTTTTTTGCTTACTTCCGCTTTCTTCTTATCACTCATGGATGTTCTATACTGCTGTTGTCTCAATTTATCAGCTTTTTTGGTTCACGTTCTAGAAGATATAGGTAAATTTGCTGTAATTTGAGACCTTGTTCTTGAAGCAGGATCTTGAGCAGGATCTTGAGCGAAATCTTGAGCAGATGCTTGGGTTTTATAAAATCTGCTCTTAGCTTGACTTATATTGTTAAGTCTTTTTTTCTATCATTTTTAGATTTATTTGGAGGTTCTGGATATTTATTTAATGTATGCTGAGGTGTTGGTAGTATTTCTTTTTTTTTTTTTTTTTCTGCCATTTTCTATCTCAATAAAAAAAAATTAAAAAAAAATAATAAATTTAATATCTATAATATGTAATTGTAATTTGTAAATAAAACAAAAATATTTGTAAAATAAATATTATAAATTTATTAAAAATTTCTTTTTAATTATAATTTTTTTTACCTGTTTTACCTGTTTTTAAATTTTTATATTTATAAGTTATTATCTTATTTTTATATGATATTTTATTTAAAATTTTATTAAACTTACTGTTTTTTGTCTAATATATTGATTAAAATCTGTTAAAATTATAATCTGTTAGTTAAAAAAATTATTTTTAATAAAAATTGGTTTTTTATTTAAAAAAAAAAAACAGAAAAAAATTAAAAAATTCTTTAACAAAAAGATAAAAAAATCTGTAAATAAGGCAAAATTCGGGCTATTACACGAACTCGATGCACTAATTTTGGAGATTACTCTGATTCGATATATTATGCAGATTGTAGTATATTACACATAATTTATTATTTAGTTTTATTTGTTTTCTATTTATAGATATTTATTTATTTTTATTAATAATTTAAATTTTTTTTAAAAAAACCGTAATGTAATGAAATGTTATACAGAGAATGACACTTAAATTCGGGAACGCATGCACAAATTTGCATGCATTCGGAAAGAACCGGGAAATCTTTATTATAGGTCCCGGCATAAAAATTTTATTTGCGAATCAGGTTTTTCGGTCCTGTTCGAGGATTGTGGTGGCGTGGACCTATAATAAAGATTAGGGATGTTATCCTACTTGTCCGAACTCAGTTCGAACCTGTTTGAAATCTGAAACGGCTAAACTCGAGTTTATCAGATCACATAATTTTTACTATAATAGTTAAACTCCTGCTCAAATTGAGTTCGAATCGATTAAATGAGCAAAATGCTTGATTAGTAATTGATTTTAGATTTTAATTACTATCATCATTGAAGAGAATACATTTATGCAATTGGTTAATTATTATGGCGTTATGTTAATATGACAAAGATAGATTCTTTAATAACTGTTATTAGCTTTTTTTTAATAAATTACTGCGACATAACAATGAAAATTGCTTTTTTTTTAATATGTAAATAAGCATTTTTTTTCATTTAGCACATATTTTAATTATTTACTTAAACTTACGTAAGATGGATGGAGAAAACGCACTTGTACAATTTATGAACATAACTTTTCGAACTCCCAAAATACATTTGAATCTGAACCACTTTCAGAAATAACAAACTATCCCACAAAAAGATTAAAAAAATCAATTCTGGGGACTTTGGAAAACACGATCAGCCGATGTACGCTTTTCTTACATGAATAACACGTAATTATTTGGTTGTGCAGACCACCTTTGTATCTAGCGAAGAAATAGGTTCTAAAACCAAAAATAAAATTAAACCAATCTGTAATCAACTATCAGAAAAAAATACATCCGCAAGTCTTTGCTTAAAAACATGGCACGAATCAGGCATCATCGATTGTGTAGAATATTATTAGACTAGATAATATTGTGTAGGTCAAAAATAAATAATAGCAATAGTCTCAATAAAATATTATGTATATTTTACAAATGTAAAAGTCGTGTATTTGCTTTAATAAATAGCAAGCTTTATTAAATTGTTCAAGCAAGTATAATTATTAATACATTTGTATAAACTGACTCCGATAACCAGTTTTACATGTGTGCTTCAAACAGTGTCCAAACGGGTTTAGCACAAACTAATTTCTGATCAGCCCTTGACGAAAATAAACACGTGCACAAATTCGACGTGTTCAGAATCTATGTCGGGCTGATCCGGAATTGACGAAAACAAATAAACGCGTGCACAAATTTTGTTTATTCTGGATCAGCCCGAAAAAAAGCATGACATAACCTCAAATAGTGACGAACAACTGCACTATAATGTAATGACTAGTGTTAGGGACCCGGGCGTTGCCGCGGGCTAATGGTATTAATGTTTTTATCTGGGTTCAAAATGAACCCGATCATGGTTCAAAATGAACCCGATCATGGTTCAAATGAACTCGATCATGGTTCAAATGAACCCGATCATGGTTTAAATGAACCCGATCATGGTTCAAATGAACCCAATCATGGACCCGATATTGGTTCATGTGAACCCGATCTTGGTTCATTTGAACACGATCTTGGTTCAAATGAACCCGATCTTGGTTCATGTGAACCCGATCCGACCCAGTACGGCGGAGTATGAATTTTTGTATAACCCACCAAGGTTCATGAACCCGATCCTGCCAAAAATAAACACGCGCAAATTTTGTTTATTTCTGATCAGCCCGTAAAATTATTGACGGAAATAAATGCGTGCACAAATTCGCATACGTTTGGAATTTATGTCGGGCTGATCCGGAATTGACGAAAATAAATAAATGAACACGTGCACAAATTTTGTTTATTCCGGATCAGCCCGTAAATTATTAAAAAAAAGCATGACATAATCTCAAATAGTGACGAACAACTGCGCCTTAGATATAGTAGACTAGTGTTAGGGCCTGGGCATTGCCGCAGGTTAATTTTTTTTATTAAGGCTCAAAATAGGTTAAATGAACTGATCTTGGTTCAATTGAACCCGATCTTGGTTTATTTGAACCTGATCTTGGTTCAAATGAACCCGATCTTGGTTCTTGAACCCGATCTTAGTTCATTTGAACCCGATCTTAGTTCATTTGAACCGATATTGGGTCAAATGACTCGATCTTAGGTCATGAACCAGATTTTGGTTCATTTGAACCCGATTTTGGTTCATTTGAACCTGGTCTTGGTTCATTTGAACCCGATCTTGGGTCAAATAACCTGATCCTAGTTCCTGAACCCGATTTTGGTTCATTTGAACCCAATCTTGGTTACCCGAACCCGGTGATAATCTCAAATAGTGACGAACAACTGCGCTATGATGTATTGATTGTTTGGTAGGTAATTTTTTTTAAAAAATCATAATGCAACGAAACGTTATACGAGGAACAACACTTAAGTTCGGATAAACACATGCACAAATTTTGTTTATTTCTGATCAGGCCGTAAAATTATTGACGAAAATAAACACGTGCACAAATTCGCATGCGTTCAGAATCTATGTCAGGCTGATCCGGAATTGACGAAAATAAATAAACACGTGCACAAATTTTGTTTATCTGTTATTCCGGATTAGCTCGTAAAATTATTAAAAAAAAGCATGACATAATCTCAAATAGTGACGGACAACTGCGCTTTAGTAGTATTGACTAGTGTTAGGGCCCAGGCGTTGCTGCGGGCTAATAGTATTAATGTTTTTATCTGGGTTCAAAATGAACCCGATCATGGTTCAAAATGAACTCGATCATGGTTCAAATGAACCCGATTATGGTTCAAATGAACCCGATCATGGTTCAAATAAACCCGATCATGGTTCAAATAAACCCGATCATGGTTCAAATGAACCCGATCATAGTTCAAATGAACCCGATCTTGGTTCTTGTGAACCCAATCTTGGTTCATTTGATCACGATCTTTGTTCAAACGAACCCAATCTTGGTTCATGTGAACCCGATCCGACCCGGCACGGCAGAGTATGAATTTTTGTATAACCCACCAAGGTTCATGAACCTGATCCCACCAAAAATAAACACATGCACAAATTTTGTTTATTTCTGATAAGCCTGTAAAATTATTGATGAAAATAAATGCGTGCACAAATTCGCACGCGTCCGGAATCTATGTCGGGCTGATCAGTAATTGATAAAAAATAAATAAACACGTGCTCAAATTTTGTTTATTCCGGATCAGCCAGAAAAAAAGCATGACATAACCTCAAATAGTGACAGAAAACTGCGCCTTAGATGTAGTAGACTAGTGTTAGGGGCCCGGGCATTGCTGCAGGCTAATGGTATTAATGTTTTATCTGGGTTCAAAATGAACCCGATCATGGTTCAATATGAACCCGATCATGGTTCAAATGAACTCGATCATGGTTCAAATGAACCTAATCATGGTTCAAATAAACCCGATCATGGTTCAAATGAACCCGATCTTGGTTCAAATAAACCCAATCTTGGTTCATGTGAACCTGATCTTGGTTCATTTGAACACGATCTTGGTTCAAATGAACCCGATCTTGGTTCATGTGAACCTGATCCGACCCGGTACGGCGGAGTATGAATTTTTGTATAACTCACCAAGGTTCATAAACCTGATCCCGCCAAAAATAAACACTTGTACAAATTTTGTTTATTTCTGATCAGCCCGTAAAATTATTGACGAAAATAAATGCGTGCACAAATTCACACGTGTTCAGAATCTATGTCGGGCTGATCCGGAATTGACGAAAATAAATAAACGTGTGCACAAATTTTGTTTATTCCAGATCAGCCCGTAAAATTATTAAAAAAAAGCATGACATAATCTCAAATAGTGACGCAGAACTGCGTTTTAGTGTATTGACTAGTGTTAGGACCTAGGCGTTGCCCCGGGTTGAGGTTTTTAACTTTTATTCATTTTAGTTTTAAATTGAAGTTTATTTTAGGTTTTAATTATTAGACTAAAGAAATATATATATAATTATTTTCAAAACTCAATATAATAAAAAATGTCCCTAACTCTAAATGTTAGGCCTTACAATTATTATTAGGTCACATAATTGTTAAATTAAAGTTATATATATCAAAACCCTCACAAAACTTAACATAATAAAACTGACCCTAACCCTAACCTTTAGGCCTCATGATTATTATTAGGTCTCATAATTGTTAGATTAAAGTTATATATATCAAAACCCCTCCCAAAGCTCAACATAATGAAACTGACACTAACACTAACCATTAGGCCTCATAATTGTTAGATTAAAGTTATATATATCAAAACCCCTTCTAAAGCTCAACATAATGAAACTGACCCTAAACCTAACCTTTAGGCCTCATGATTATTTTAGATCTCATAATTATTAGATTAAAGATATATTTATATTATGTTTATTAATTATAAATATAAATTAAATTAAATAATAATACTTTTAAAAATATTTACAACTATATACAAATTAATTAAAATTAAATAATATAATAATATTTTTAAACCTATATACAAATTAAATTAATAATAGTAATATTTTTAAAAACTATATAGAAAGTAAATTTATAAAATAATAAAATAATACTTTTAAAACTATATATAAGTTAAATAAATAATAATAATACTTTTAAAACTATACAAATTAGATTAATTAAATAAAATACTTTTAAACTTTATACAATTTTTTGATTATTAATCTTGTACCATTACATAATACTTCAGTTAGATCAAGATTATGTAAAAGAATAACTGGTACATCTTTTTTTAGGACCAAATGATAAGGTGGCATTCCNAAAATTATGCAAAATATATACAAATCTATAATTTATAAAATATATACAAAATTATTCATCAAAAACTTCTCTATATACAACATTTCTAGTATATATACCTTCCTTTCCCTCAATATGCCCATCCTTAACCAAGACTTTAATATTATCTTTTGACTGAACTCTTGACAAAGCTACATATAATTGCCCATGTGAAAAGACAGGTTTGGGCAAATATAATCCCATAATAGGGATTGTTTGGCCTTGTGCTTTGTTAATTGTCATTGCAAAAGATAATCTAATTGGGAATTGTCTTCTTACAAATTGAAATGGAAGGTCAGAATCTGCTGATGTTAATCTTAGTCGAGGTATAAAAACTCTTTTTCCTTTGTTGACTTCTGTTATAATTTTAGCATCTAAAACAAATTTATAACAATTTTTGATCATTAATCTTGTACCATTACATAATCCTTTAGATGGGTCAAGATTACGTAAAAGAATAACTAGTACATCTTTTTTAGTTCTAAATGATAGGGTGGCATTCCACTTGGTGTTAATGTATTTAAAAATTCAGTAGAATAAAGACTTTGATCAACTTGATCTTTATCTTCAACTGAATCAGCAGAAAAATATTCAAATTCCTCAGGTTCAGGAATTTTTTTAAGTATTTGTTGATTAATGTCCTCAACATCTACATTTTTTGTTGTAAGAATTGCTCTATCTTTAATATAGTCAGATTTTTGATAACTTGTAGTAATATCAGTAAAGGTCTCTGATATTAAATTATCAATATTTTCATTATCCAAGACTATATTATCAGGCAATCTTATATAATCTTCACCAATATCAGAATGTATTGTTACTTTTCCTTCACCAATATCTAATAAAAAGTCAACAAAATTTTTTTGTTCAACATCATCTTGTTGTTGAACTTTCATATTAATAGTTAATTGCATAGTTTTAGCATTTTTCCTGAGATATGAAGATTTTAAACATCCATCAACTATTTGTTGACGTGTACCTTGAACTACTACAGGTAAAATTTGTCTAAATCACTACCAAGAATCATAATCTTTCTACCAAAAGGTAAATCAGTATCTGTTAAATCTCTAAAAGTTCTGTCAACAGCTTTAAAAGCAAACATATGGGCTGATTTATGGAATTGCCAATAATTTTGATATACTAATCTATTTTTGAATAATTTTATTACCAAAATGTTGGTCTCGATGAGACAGTTCTAATGAATCCAAAATCATCAAAATCCAATCACAGGATTCCAAGATAATTAAGACTTTGTATAATTTTATATTAACTTTTACTATGTAGACAATCAACGTATGGATTTGTTTTCATATATAAAAACCAATCCAATGTTGATTGTCTACATAGTAAACCCAATTTATACGTTGATTGTCTATATAGTAAAAGTTAATAGTAAAATTATACAAAACTTAATTATCTTGGGATTCTGTGATTGGATTTTGATGATTTTGGATTCATTAGAACCGACCAACATTTTGGTAATAAAATTATTCAAAAATAGATTAGTATATCAAAAGTTATTGGCAATTCCATAAATTAGCCCATATGATCTATTCATCATTGGTGCTTCATCCCACAAAATGGCTTTAGCAGTTTGAATTAATTTGGCTAATTCAGATTGTTTTCAATATTTAGAGTAGAATCATGATCTACTTTTAATAGAATTTTGAATCTTGAATGAGTAGTTCTTCCACTACTCATTAATAAGGCAGCAATTCCTGATGATGCTATAGCAATTGCAATTCCATTTAAATATCTTTTTGATCTTATATAAGCCAAGATCAAATTATACAAAAATGTTTTTCCAGTTCCTCCAGGGCCATCAACAAAAAATAAGATATCATTAATTTCACTATTAATTGCTTTTATAATTTCTTCATATATTTTTTTTTGATCTTCATTTAAACTTTTTTCATTTAATAAAGTTTTTTCAATTTCATTTTGATCAAAATTTTGTTCTTCAGCAATTAATATATTGTGTTGATGATCTTCTTCTAATAAATCATAATTTATAATTGGAAGACCTGGAAAATCTGAAAGAGCCATTCCATTTTGAATTAAATATTTTTCAATAAGCACCAATGTTTTTGCAATTGCTAATTCTTTTTCATCTTTTTAAAAAATAAAATCTTCAATCAGATAATCAAGATATTTTTTTCAAAGTTCTTTTATATTTACAGGTTGACAGTAAACTAATAGAAAAGCAAATAAATGTCTTAGTTGAGAAGGCATCTTGTTTGTGGCAGCTTCTTCAAGGCAAGCATCACATTCATTATCATCATCAACCAAACCAAGTTGAAATGCTACATCTTTATATGAATCATATTTTACACCATTTAAAATATTTAAATCATTAAATGATTTAACACTACTTACTACATTTAATAGTATTCTTAAATAAAATCTCTCTATATCTTTTGGGTTAATAAAATACATTCGAAAAATTACTTTATTACCACCTTGTTTCTTTTTTGCCAGTTTTTAGTTTTTTTATTCCAAGTAAAGTGCTTTGGAATTTGCATATATCTCAAAGATTGAATAAATTCATTTTCAGGATTATCTTTACAAAGTTCAAAATATCTTGTTAACTTTGTATGTTTTTCTTTATCAAGATCCTTTGATGATAATTTTTTTGATTTAAAAAGAACTTTTTGTTGATTTTCCAAATGTATTGGAAGTATAACAACAGTATGAGATCTTTCTTGTAAACCAAAATCAAATAACCTCCATATTCCTTCAGATGCAGAAACGTATCTTGCATTTATAAATTTTTCAATTTCATCATTTGGATTCCTTAAAGATATTAAAACTCTATCCTGTCCCTTATATACATATTTGTAAAGATATTTAATAGATTTAATGCTTGAACATATCTCTACATTAAGGTGACAGTTATATTTTTGACTTAAGTATGGATTATAAGGAACAATCCATCTATTGTCAATATCAATTGATGCTCTATGTTTTTTAATAATTCTTGAATTTTGTCTTCTTCTATAGATAGGGTATCCAGAATTATTTGTAGAAGTTTTAGCAGTAAATTCTCTTGGATAATATTTACTACATTTTCCATCAATCATACATGGAGATGATGGATTAATATCTTTTCCACAGGGTCCATGAATCATGTTTCTGCTAACTATTTCATATAGTTTTGGTTGATATTTTTGATCAGGAATTTCAGCAGATATAATTTGATCAAAATCTTCAGGAGTTTGTGGTTTATCTTCAGGTGCCAATATAAGTAATATATGAGAATGTGGCAACCCCCTTTTTTGAAATTCAATTACATAACAATATGCAATAACTTTTCCTAAAACAGATTTTACAGTTAAATCTTTGATTATTGCATCTAATTTCAATCTAAAAACTCTTGATATCAAATCTGGCCTATCAGCAGCAGTTTGATTTTCTAAAAGTTCATTTTCAATTTCAGGCCATTTTGGATTACATGTCACTGTTATAAACAGATCAGGTTTTCCAAATTGTCTAACAATTGCCATTGAATCTTGATACAATTGTTGATAATATCTTGTAGATCCTGTAAAACTTGATGATAAAATTACTTTTTTGCCAACATTTTCTGCATTGACTTCTTCAGCATCTTCATTAGAAATCATATCTTTTAATCCTGCATAGATTTCTAATTTTAAATCTTCTTGATGCTTTTTTTGCCAACTTTTATTGTTTGCTTCCCATTTTACAAACTGATCTACTATATATTGTTGAAATAATCTGCCTGAAAGATGTATAATACTATTTTCTTTGTTAGAGTTTTTAATCATAAATCTATAAATTGCAAACTCCCTAAGAGATATTGTTAATTTCTTTTTCTTTTTTTGTTGAACCTTTGATAATGATTTATCATTATCATCACCATTATCATCATCATTATCAGGTTCAATAACTTCAATAACTTCTTTGCTTTTTTCTTTATCATCCTTTCTTTTTTTCTTTTAAGATTCATCATTATCATCATCTTTATCTGAAATGTTTTCAGGTTCAACTTCTGTTTGTACTTCTTTTTGTTTTCTTTTCCTTTGGCAACTTTTCTTTTTTTTTTAGATCCTTCATCTTCTTTTTCACTTGTTTCATCTATACTCATGAAACTTGTAGCGGATCTAAGAGTTGAACCTTCAAATGTTTGAGATAATCCTGTATGACTTTCAGAACTTGCTTGTAATAAAGTTCCATAGTCAACAGAAATAGATTGTCCTGCTTGGGGTTCATATTCTTCATCTTCAAGAATCATTGTTTCATCTTGTTGTATTTCTGTTTGTTGTTGGACTTCTTTCTGAACTTCTTGCTAAACTTTTTGTTGACCTTCTTTTTGAATATTTTGTTTGGCTTGTTTTATAAAACTATCAAGCTTTTTTTGCCAAAATTCTTTAGATGGTGCGCTTGAAGTTTCACTACTTGCCAAACTTGCCAATTCTGCAATAATTTGATCAACAACTTGATCAGCAATTTGTCCACAACAATTTTCATCATCATCATCATTATTATTATTAAAATTATTATCATATTCTTCTTCTTCTCCATTAATGATTTGTTCTAGTCCAACAATTTCTTCTGCTACAACATCTTTTTTCAATATTCCTCTATGCCAACTATATTCTCCATTAGGAAATAGCAGAGAATATTGTAAAGGATCATATGCACCATGTAATTCAGATATTCTTGTAAATGTGTTATCAAGTCTTTTAAGAAGAATATCTCTTGGTTTTGTTGTTGGGTCATTATTACAATACATTGTAGCTACTTCTGAAGCTGCTGGTGCATTATATAGTCTCATATCCCTGCCATGAATATTATGTATTGCTATATGCAATACTTGCTCATTTTCATTTTCTATTTCATGATTCTTTGCATCTTTATAAAATTCAATAAAAGGATTTAAAGAATACAATTCCTTTTGAATTTCTTTCAACAGATTAAAATTTAATTGTTTTTTCATTATTTTATGTCTTCTGTTGAGTTGATTTTCAAAATTATCAGAATCATAAAAATAAATTTGTAAGAATTTTGGTTGTTCTCCTTTATTTGGCATAAAAGAACTAATTTTATGTTATAATGTTCCTTGAATTCTATAAGTATAAACCCCTTCTCGGGCATTTGCAAGATTCTTATCTAGATTTGTACCAATTGATGTAAAAGCAAATAATTAATTATATGCTCTTATTTGAGTAACAAATGGTACATTAGATTCAGAATCTTTTTCTGTAAACAATTTTTTAATTGCTGTTGGTGGTGGTGGAAGTGGTGCTAGCATAACTTGTCCACTCATGCAGCATAGTCCTGGTTTTTCTTGCCTCCATTTTAAAGCCCCGCAATGTGTACAAATAATGTCTATTCCTCCCAACATATGCCTTCCCTATATCACATCCTCCTCTTCTATCTCTTTTTTCTTCTCCTCTTCCTCCTTTTCTTCTCTCCTTTTTTCTTCTTCAATATCTTCCTTTCTTCAATATCTTCTCTATTTCTTCTTCTTTTTCTCCCTCCTCTTCTACCTCCCCTTCTTCTTCTACACTCTCTTTTTCAACCCCTTCATCATATTCATCTAAACTACAATGTTCTATTTTATAAAATTGTTTATATTGTTCTTGTTTCTTTTTCTCATATTTTCTTTTTCTTCTTAATCTATTTTTTCTTTTTACTTCTTCTTTCTTCTCAGCACTCATAGAAGCCCTATACTTCTGCTGTCTCAATCTATTAGCTTCTTTTGTTCTTATTCTTGAAGATACAGGTAAGTTTGCTTTAGATTGAGATCTTGTTCTTGAAGCAGACCCTTAAGCTGATCCTTGAGACTTTTCTTGAGCTTTATAATATCTGCTTTTAGCTTGGCTCATTTTATTTAGTCTTCTTTTTCTTTCAGCAGGAGTTTAATTTGGAGGTTCAGGATTGTCATCTATGATGTGCTGAGGCATAGGTAATTTTTCTTTTTTTTTCCTTTTTCTTTTTCTGACATTTTCTATCTCAATAAAAAAAAAATCAAAAAAATAATATTAATAATTATATAATTTTAAATAATATAAAGTATTTATTCAATAAATATTACAAATTGTTTAAATTTTTACTTTTAATTTAAATTTTACCTGTTTTACTTGTTTTTAAATTTTTATAGGTTATTATATTACTTTTATAATATTTTAATTAAAATTTTATTAAACTTACTGTTTATTAAATTTGTTTATTAAATAAAATCTGTTAAAATAATAATTTTGTTAGTAAAAAAAATTTATTTTAATAAAATTGGTTTTTTTTTTAAAAAAAAAATTATTTTAATAAATAATTGTTTTTTTTTAAAAAAAAAGAAAAAAATTAAAAAATTCTTTACAAAAAAATTCGTATTAAGGCAAAATTGGGCTGTTACACAGATTCGATGCATTACACTAATTTCAGAGGTTATGCCAATTTGTTGTTATGTTACACTGTTTCATTAGTTATGCATAACTTATCTATTTTTAATTTTTTTAACTTAATTAATTTAAATTTTTAGACATCTACAAAACATTACACGGGTTCCGATACCTAAGTTCGGGGAACGCATGCACAAACTCGCATGCGTTCAGAAAGGACCAGGAAATCTTTATTATAGGAGGGCTGATCCGGAATTGACGAAAATAAACACATATACAAATTTTGTTTATTTCTGATCAGCCCGTAAAATTATTAACGAAAATAAATGCGTGCACAAATTCGCACGCATTTAGAATCTATGTCGGGCTGATCCAGAATTGACAAAAATAAATAAACGCGTACACAAATTTTGTTTATTCCGGATCAGCCCATAAAATTATTAAAAAAAGCATAACATAATAAAAAATAGTGATGGACAACTGCGCCTTAGATGTATGAGATACTGTATCAGAAAGTTGTTACGGTTTTATTATAAGGTATTAAAATAAATTATAAGGTATTAATAAATAAGAAATTTTAATCTTTATTTTTTTTAACAAATTGGAAAAAAATTTCAAAAAAATGACACTTTATTTTTTTTTAAGATTTTTGAATAACCACACTATTATGGTTAAGGAAAATCCCGCTAATCTTGTATATTCTTTTTTTTCCCTTTTTTTTAAAAAAAAAGGCATTTTAAGGCAACTGCACTATAATGGCTTAGACAAATGTAACTTCAATACATATCAGTAATAATGTGTATGCTTTTTTCTTTTTTTGATAAAAAAAAAAAATAGTTTTTTATTTTTACATAATCATCACTAATAATATGGCTTAGAATAAATGTGTTTTACATAACACATTTACTGATGCAAAAATATTTTTGGATAGCTACGCCACTGCATATATGCCCATTGCAATCAGTATGTACGATGTACATAAAGATCGCTATAGAACCAAATATAATAAATTTTAACGTATGGTACAGAACAAACTAAATGTTTTACTATATTCGAAAAAATATGTGGTATTCTCATATAACAGTAACATAAATAATACAAATTTGGTTAAGATTTTTTTATTAGAATATTCCCATTAGATTCATAATTGATAATCGTTACCATGAATCCTCTTTTTTGGTAAAATCTACCATTACGAATTAGGAAAAAAATTCATGATGTTTTTATATACTTTATTACTCTACTATTCAAACAGTATGTGCGATGTACATTAAGATTACTGTCGATCCAAATATAATAAATTTTTTTAAATCAGTAAATAATAAATATAGAAATCCGTGTAAAAATGGTAAAAGTATTATCTTTTTTAGAAATAATACCTGATCGCTACAAACTACATATTTTTTTCTTAGCATGAGCTTATGAAAATACTATGTACTCTAATATTATTAATATAACAAGCATACAAATTCTTTTTTTGAAAAAAAATTAGTTTCAAATAACTTCTATCAATATATCTTAAGCTAAATTCTGCTACAAGATAATATCAGCACGTATGTGTATGTATGTAAAGATTACTGTTGATCGATAAAAACTCTAATAAATTGGTAAAATATTAAATATAGAAATCAATATTGCAATGAAGTAAAATCTGGTCAAAAAAAATAGTATAAGCCAAAATAGTGTGGCTTTTACTGAAAAAAAATAGCCAAAATAATGTGGCTGCTTATCCGAAAAAAAACTATATATTTAACTCAAATTCGTAAGGTGGGTGGGTGGGGGTACTCTAGAGTAATCTATACATGATAAAAGAGTATTGAATTTTGATAAAAAGTATAAGAGTAGAGTAATAGAGTATATAAAAACACCATGAATTTTTTTTCTAATTCGTAATAATAGATCTTACCAAAAAAGAGTATTCATAGCAAATGTTTTGACGATTATGGATCATGGACCTAACAGGTGAATATCTAACAGAAACATAAATAAAAAAATCTTAACCAAATTTGTATTATTTATATTACTGTATACGAGAACACCGCATATTCCAATATAGTAAAACATCCAGTTTGTTCCGTACTATACGTTAATATTGCAGATCATAGAACATTTTTGGTGACCAATATTACTATTTTCTACGTGTAGTTTTGTGTAATCTGTATAATCCGTATAAAGTTCAATCTATATGCGAATTGTTAAACAAACTGATAAATTGTATTACTTTATTACTTAAAAAAAATTTATAGTTTGAACTTTAAATTCTTTTAAAAAAATGTCAAATTGACAAACGAATAATTTTTCATACATAAATCTTCAACATGGACCAATTGACACCATCAGAAATTAACAAGCTTGCTAATAATTATCAAAATGGTATTGGCATAGAGAAGGATGAATGCAAAACGTTTGAGTTATACCTTAAAGCTGATGAGATGGGGAACACTGAAGGAACATTTAATGTAGGAATTTGTTATTATTATGGAATTGGTGTTGAAAGGGATTTCCGTAAGGCATTTGTTTATTACCAAAAATCAGCAGAGATGGGTGATGCTGCTGGAACGTGTAATATTGGATACAGTTATTGTTATGGAATCGGAGTTGAAACGAATAAACGTAAAGAACACATATATTATCAAAAAGCAGCAAAAATGGGAGATATATTTGCATTCGGTGCATGTTATTGTAATGGAATTGGAGTAGTAAAGGACAAGAAGAAAGCTTTTGAATATTTTCTAAAATCTGCGGAGATGGGAAATGTTAAAAGAATAAAAGAAACTGGAAGTTGTTATCATTATGGAACCGGAGTCGAAAAAAATAGATATAAGGCATTCAAATATTATCAAAAATGTGTTGATATGGGTGATGCTCTTGGAGCAAATAGTGCTGGGGTTTGCTATGCAAGTGGTGTTGGAGTTAAAGAAAATAAATATAGAGCACTTGAATATTATAAAAAATCTACTGATATGGGGTTAGCTATGGGGACGTATAATGTAGGATATTGTTATCATTATGGAGATGGTTATAAAAGATGAATGTAAAGCATTTGAGTATTATAAAAAATCAGCAGAGATGGGATACGCTAGGGGAATATACCGTGTTGGCGAATTTTATCAAAAAGGACTCACTATTGAAAAGAGTATAGATATTGTTTTTGAATGGTATTTAAAATCAGCTATTACAGGACAATGTCCCAGTAACAATAAAAAAAGAAGAATATTTTTATTGGATGCTATTTTAAAAAATTTGAAAATGTTGAAGAAATAGGTAAAGGAGCCTTTTCTGCAGTTTTCAAAACAAAATATTTAAATAATTCTGGATCATATGAAGAAGTAGCAATTAAGCTTGTAAAAGATTCCAATAAAAATAAAGAACCATTTATAAAAGAGATATTATATTAATATTTTTTGAATATTATTTTTAATTTTAAAAATTATATCTGGTTAAAGATAACCATTTATTTGTTTTTTAGTTGAAAGCATGTCATAGTTTAAATCAATATTTAGGAATATCAAGAGATGCAAAAACAAAAGATTACATTTTAGTGCTTAGTTATGCAAAGTATGGTTCATTGAGCAAAAACCTTGCCAATATCCTTAAATTTAAATGGAAAATCAAATTAAAGATACTACATAACATTATATCCAATCTTGATCATATTCATTCTAACAAATATTTACATCAAGATATTCATTCTGGAAATATTCTGTTGAAAGAAGATTATGAAGCATATATTACCGATCTAGGTTTATCAAAACCGCTTGATGAAAAGGAACAAGATGATCGTATTTATAGAGTTTTACCTTATATTAGCATGACTGAAATCCTATATGCATGGATAGTTACACAAGATTTTTTATATATTAAAATCATATTGAGGGGAATATATATCATAAGGTAACACATGAAGGACATGCGGGTTTTCTATGAAACTTCCCCAGTTTATTCTTCTGTTGATATATGAATATAGTATAGAGACCGATCCGAGTAATCCACATTCTGCTTAACTTTTACTAGACATACATTTTTACTAGTAAATTGTTATAAAGTAACGTAATACACAAAAAACTTGGAATTCTGTTACTTTTTCGGCACTTTTGGCTTATAAAATTTCAACAGCCAGTTCATGAAGGTACCACAATGAAGAACTTACAATAATTTTACGAACTAAGTCAGATAAGAAAACCGGTTTAGTTGTTATTTATTGGTTTTCATTTATATTGATATTACCAAAAATTATTTGGCTAATTTTTGCCTCCAATTTAGTCCAATTTCTACAAAACTTTACTGGGATGTTCTATGGCCATAACGTAGTTGTTTTGTCAAAACACATCTAACGCATCTCACGATCTGTATGACTTTCATAAGGCACGAGTATGAATGTATAAATATATATACAAATGTATTACGGGTGAATATACTAATACGATGTTTCAAATTTTTTTTTATTTATCTATACTTATAAAACTCTTATTTATAAAAATTTAGGTTGTTCGAATAGTTGTAAGAAATGCATACAATCAGAGGCATTGGTTTTGTTATGTGGATACAGATGTATGAAAATATATGGGTGCAGGTTATATTTACTGTAACAATAGAATCTATAGAATAGATAATATTTGTATTAATATTTGAAAAATTGCATTCATGTTGAAAAAAGTGTAAAATACAGTGTCAATATTAAAAATTATAACGTTGAGTTATTAATGTATTTAATGTTTTTACTGATTAATAGTTACATATCAAAATTTTTAACCATAATGATAAGAGCTATTAAATAAGTCCTTTTTGATGTGTTTACGTAACATAAGTTAAATTGAACACCAAAGATTTTTTATATTTCGAAAGTCGAACTAACTAATTTATCGATTGTTAATCAGCTAATCATATTTGATGAAGATCATCTGACATAATAGCCAATTAAAAAGAAGTTCAGTTATGCTCCTTATATTGCACCAGAGCTATTTCAAAAACAACCGTATACTTAAGCTTCAGATATTTATTCATTCGGAATAATCAAGGTAGAAATAACAACTGGTCAAAGGCCTTTTAATTATTATAAATTTGATAAAGATCTCATAATTGAAATTTGTGAAGGATTACGACCAAAATTTGGACCAGGAATTCCTGATTGTTATATTGAATTAGCAAACCAATGCATGGATTCAGATCCAGGAAAACGTCCAATATCTAGTGAAATAATTATTAAACTGAATGAATGGTTAAATAGCACGTCTGCCAGGTTAAGCATGTTGTCAATCATTTGTGTTATACAAACATTGAAGATCCTATTAATAAATTCTAAAGTTTTTAAAACTTCTAACGATGTTTTCTAAATGAATACTTAATCAAATTTGACAAACTTTTTTTTATTTTAATTATATAGTCTTGTAGAATTAAAATAAAAAAAGTTTATTTGAATGTGGCTTAGTATTTGTTGATAAATCATCACCAAAGTATTAAAAACACTTAAAATATCTTTGAAAATCAGGTGAATTTTTCATTCTTTTAGCTTTAAACAAGGATTATTTGACAACCAAAGCATCTGAATTTGATGAAATTTTTTTATTTTAATTCTGCGGGCACATAGAATTAAAATAAAAAAAATTTTGATCGAATTTGAATAGTTGGTTGTCGAGAAATATTCATTAAAAGCTAAAAAAAATTTTGGCTGCAGCTTTTTGTTAATAGGCGTCTAACATTTGAATGAAGATTACTTGGTGCTTAGGCCGCTCCAATTTAATTCTATATTTAACATAACCCCCTCTCGATTGAGCAAATTATGGGGGAGTTAAACAACATATATATATATATATATAACTTTTAGATTCAAATTTTACTTTTCATATTACTAAAATGAACCTATACAGAAAGATCACCAAAATTAGAGTAGCTGCATAATACAGTTATGCTAAACCTAGGAACATTATATAGGTTTGTTAGAATAAATTAGTAAAATTTTATGAATCATAAGATTTTATAGAATTTTATTAATAAAATTCTAAAAAATCTTATAATTCGCAAATTTTTATTAATTAATTCTAACAAAATGCACTAAATAAACTTGTTCAGCACCTAAAAATGTATTAAAACAGCTTATCTGTTTTTAGTTTACTTGAAATTTAGAAATTTGATGCACAATTTTGGATTTTTGATCAAAAAAGTCAAATTTTAACATCTTATCTCCAAATTTCAAGTAAAAGAAAAACAACCCTGCTGATTTAATGTATTTTTAGGTGCTAAACAAGTTTACTTAGTGCATTAAGTTAGAAATAATTAGTAAAAGTTTATAAATAATAAGATTTTATAGAATTTTATTAATAAAATTTTATAAAATCTTATAATACATAAATTTTTATTAATTAATTCTAACATTATGCACTAAGTAAACATGTACAGCACCTAAAAATAAATCAAATCGGCAGGGTTATTTTTATTTTACTTGAAATTTGGAGAATAGATGCATAATTTTGGATTTTGATAAAAAAAGTCAAATTTAAGCATCTTTTCTCCAAATTTCAAGTAAAATAAAAACAACATAGCTGATTTGATGTATTTTTAGGTGGTACAAGTTTATTTAGTGCATTGAGTTAGAATTAATTAGTAAATTTTATGAATCATAAGATTTTATAGAATTTTATTAATAAAATTCTATAAAATCTTATGATTCACAATATTTTACTAATTAATTCTAAATTATTGCACTAGGTAAACTTGTTCAGAGTTTAAAAATACATTAAATTGGCAGTATTGTTTTTATTTTGCTTGAAATTTGGAAAAAGATGCTTAAATTTGACTTTTTGATCAAAAATCCAAAATTATGTATCTTAAAATTTTATAGAATTTTATTAATAAAATTCTATAAAATCTTATGATTCACAAACTTTTACTGATTAATTATAACTTAATGCACTAAGTAAACTTGTACAGCACCTAAAAATGCATCAAATCGGTAGGGTTATTTTTAGTTTACTTGAAATTTGGAGAATAGATGCACAAAATTTTACTAATTAATTCTAACTACATGCACTAAATAAACTTATTTAGAACCTAAAAATATATTAAATTGGCAGAATTGTTTTTAATTTACTTGAAATTTGGAGAAAAGATGCTTAAATTTGACTTTTTTGATCAAAAATCCAAAATTATGCATCTATTCTCCAAATTTTAAGTAAAATAAAATAACTCGACAATTTGATGCATTTTTAGGTGCTGAATATGTTTACTTATTGCATAAAGTTAGAAATAATTAATAAAAATTTGTGTATTATAAGATTTTATAAAATTTTATTAATAAAATTCTATAAAATCTTATGAATTTATAAAATTTTACCAATTAATTCTAACTTCATGCACTAAGTAAACTTGTCAGCACCAAAAATAAATATAAGTATATTCAGACTCAGAACAGTCTGTATAAAATTTAGAATCTGAGTCTGTCCGATCCTGAACCGGACCTGAAACGGCCCTATTCCGAACCTGGCCGGACCCAAACCGGACCTAATCATTTGTTGTTTAAGCCCCCTCTAAAAAATTTTGAACTTGTAATGTTAAACAAAGAATCAAATTGGAGTGGCCTTACCTAGTCAAATTTGGCCAAATTTTTTTTATTTTAATTATTTATGCTTATATAATTAAAATAAAAAAAATTTGGCTGAATTTGACTAGGTAAGCGCCAAGTAATCTTCATTCAAATGTTAGGTGGCCTATTAACAAAAAGCTGCTGCCAAAATTTTTTTTAGCATTTAATGAATATTTCTTGACAACAAACTATTCAAATTAGATCAAAATTTTTTAGTTCAGAGTGAAGTAGAGGACTCTCTATTTTTACAAAAGAGTTTGATTAGGAAATGTTTGTCTGTCCGGTCACATCATGTGATATACAACCAATCATATTCAACTGATCTACAAAAACAATAATCAGCTGTATTGATAATATACAGATATATAGTGTTTATATTAAATATTGGCTCCGGACATATAATGCTGTGCATTTACCTAGTTTATTTTAATTCTATGTGCCAAGAATTAAAATAAAAATTTCATCAAATTTGGATGCTTTGGTTGTCAAGTAATCCTTGTTTAAAGCTAAAAGAACGAAAAATTTGCCTGATTTTCAAAGATATTTTAAGTGTTTTTAAAATATTGGCAATGATTTATTAACAAATACTAAACCCATTCAAATAAACTTTTTTTATTTTAATTCTACAAAACTATATAATTAAAATAAAAAAAGTTTGTCAAATTTGATTAAATATTCATTGAGAAAACATCATTAGAAGTTTTAAAAAACTTAGCATAGAGAACCTTTGCATTTTTCGGAAAAGCACAGGATTTTTTATGTGGCAATTAACCAATCCACATTTTCAGCACATGATATAAACAGATGGATAGTCATTAAACTAAGCAGGCAATCAATAGACGTAATTCATATATTATTATTTCTATTATAGTTTAATTTCGAAGTAAAATAAGTTGCAATTTAGAAGAATAAAACTTTTCATCCAGATTATAAACCAATTTACAAGCATAGAAACTTCATTAGAAAAGTTTTTAATAAGAAGTTACACATTCTTTATTAATATTTTTAAACATTTTTATCATATATAATAAAACAACCTCTATGGAATTAAATATCTTTTGAAGAATATATATATTTCAAAAACAGTTTGTAAAGGTTATAATAAAACAACAAGTTAATTATTTAAATAATAACAGATAAGAAAAAACTGAAAAACAACTTTGAACTTTGCGAATTGTGCAGTAAAATATACTTATATTACCTCTTACACTCTTCTTACTATAGAGTAAATAGTACTTCAACTGTTAAAAGAATGACCTTTTCCAGTGTGATGCAGCACGATGCAACTTTAGTTTCTTGAAAAGACATTCTCTATGAAGCTATTTTATTAGTAAAGTATTGCGTGATTGGATTGATTTTTTTAAAGTTAACTTATTCCTAAAAATTCTGGTTTTATACTACCATTCTATATAAATACTTGTGTAACATTAATTCTGGAAATCATCAGAATCGAAAGTTCTCCATACTAAAAAACTTTAGAATTTATAAATAGGATCTTCAATATTTGTATAACACAAATGATCGGCAACATGCTTAACCTGGCACACAATTCAGATGAGCTTTTCCGCAAATGATCATTAAAGTTGTACTATGCCACCATTTCATTTGATATCCGATTATGCATAATTGATCATGTGATTTAGAAATCATACCATTTTTTTATTAGCTGATATATATAGCATGATAAAGTCGTATAAGGTAGAATAACATGTTTCTAGTTCATAGTTTCTATAGTATTTATAAAGTAACGTATGATGTTAGATTCCCAATTCACATAATATTTGTAAAGTATAAAAGAAGGTTGTTTTAGCTCTTTTGCATAGTAATCTTCTGATTATCTTATAATTAAATCCAATATATAAATATCGGACTATATTAATACACAAGTCACATTTATACTAAATTAGATTAAATCACCAAGTCACGCCTCTGGCGAGCTGCCTTCTTGTTGTCATTTACATCGTATAAATAAAGTGCTGTCCGATTCTCATCATAACAATTGGTGGTGACTGTGAGATATGGACTTTTAAACAGCTAAGATTGAATTAAAATCGTAACTGTAACTTACCCTGGGCATTTATTAAATTACAGATTGTCTATAATTCATTTCGATGATCCCATATACATAATCCCGATCGATCACGTGCATCACGTACACAAGATGTTAATCGATCGATTGCTTATAATCTTATTTTCTGGCAAGTATGCCGCATACTGTTTACCACTGTGACAATAGTAATATTAATTGATTTGTTAAATATCATCTGGAACTTCTAATGCAAACTTTTCTAATACTACAAATGTACTTTGTAAATTTATTTATTTAAGCAATAGAAATTTATGTACTGAAAATATAAATTAATTAGATTTAATAAAATTGAAATATATGTTTCTTCGATTTAAAATCTTATAGATCTAAATTATCACATGATAATGATGATTTATGAATGTATAGATATTTAAAACATAATATTAGAGGGGTAAATTAAGATTGAATCATATAATATCATAGTTATTATAAAATTTAATATATACACGTGTATTTATTTTAAGCATAAAATTTATAAAGATAAGAAAATTATTATTCAGATAGTAAGAATAATTTTATCTAGTATAATCAATTATATTAATATATTTTTTAATTACTATGTATAAAAAAATTTTGCTTAATTTTATTAACATTTAATTACAATACTTAATACTCCCATAAAAAAAAGTTTAATTTAACAAATAAATAGTAATAATCTTAAATAATAAAACTTAATTTCTTAATAAATACATAGAGCTAATTGATTATCTGGAACTTCTATATTAATAGCAGTTTTACTAGATTTCAGTTTTGATAGATTTTTGCTAATATCAGTTATATTATAAGGTTTACTTGTATATATCTTTTAAATTTTCTTTAATTATTGGCAACTTTTTATTAATCTTATCACTTTTTAAAAATTGCCTTTTAATTTTATATTTATCACTTGACCATTTATTTAGTTTAATCATTATTTTTCTAAGCATTAAACATTTTTTAATTTTATTTTCAGCTTCACTTCCAATAATATTTAACCGCACATCTGAATTGTGTACCAGGTTAAGCATGTTGCTGATCATTTGTGTTATACAATCATTAAAGATCCTATTAATAAATTTTAAAGTTTTTTAGCATGGAGAACTTTCGATTCTGATGATTTCTGGGATCGACATTACCCGAGTATTTATATAGAATGGTAGTATAAAACCAGAATTTTTGGGTATAAGTTAACTTTAAAAAAATCAATTCAATCACGCAATACTTTACTAATAAAATAGCTTCATAGAGAACGTCTTTTCAAGAAACTGAAGTTGCATCATGCTGCATTGCACTGCATCACACTAGAAAAGTTGTTCTTTTAATGGTTGAAGTACTATTTACTCTATAGTAAGAGGAGTGTAAGAGGTAATATAAGTATATTTTACCGCACAATTGCAAAGTTTAACATTGTTTTTTGGTTTTTTCTTATCTGTTATTATTTAAATAATTAACTTGTTGTTTTATTATAACCTTTACAGACTGTTTTCGAAATATGTATATTCTTCAAAAGATATTTAATTTAATAGAAGTTGTTTTATTATGTATGATAAAAAAGTTTAAGAATATTAATAAAGAATTTGTAACTTCTTATTAAAAACTTTTCTAATGAAGTTTCTATGCTTGTAAATTGGTTTATAATCTGGGTGAAAAGTTTTATTCTTCTAAAATGCAACTTATTTTACTTCGAAGTTAAACTATAATAGAAATAATTATATATGAATTACGTCTATTGATTGCCTGCATAGTTTAGTGATTATCTATCTGTTTATATCATGTGCTGAAAATGTGATTTCTGATTGGTTAATTGCCACATGAAAAATCCTGTGCTTTTCCGAAAAATGCGAAAGTTCTCCATGCTAAGTTTTTTAAAACTTCTAACGATGTTTTCTCAATTAATATTTAATCAAATTTGACAAACTTTTTTTATTTTAATTATATAGTTTTGTAGAATTAAAATAAAAAAAGTATGACCTTGGGTCCGATAGCATAGCGGTTATGCTCCAAGGTTACAAATCACAAGGTTGCCAGTTCAAATCCAAGTGGCGGCGATTTTAAGAAAGCCAGCCGGGCTAGACCAAATTAGGATCCTAGAATGGGCAGCGATCGACAATTAAGGTCACAACGACGAGGGCTGTGCCAGAACCCTGATTTGGAATAACTGAAGTCACGAGACGTAATGTGAGGCCTAAGTCTGGATATTACGAGATACTACATGAACTCGTGGCGCAAGCAGTCCGAAAACTGGCTGCGAAGATTTCCGGCCACTGCGGCGGTCAGTGAGACAGGTCGCTTCTGGGCGTTGTGAAAGCAAAAAGCTGGGGGAAGTCGAGGTTGTAATGGTGAAAAATAAATAACAACTACGGTCATTATAAATCACTAAAAAATAATGCCGGCAATACTGTCAAAAAAAAAAAAGTTTATTTGAATGTGGTTTAGTATTTGTTAATAAATCATTGCCAAAGTTTTAAAAACACTTAAAATATCTTTGAAAATCAGGCAAATTTTTTGTTCTTTTAGCTTTAAACAAGGATTACTTGACAACCAAAACATCCGAATTTGATGAAATTTTTTTATTTTAATTCTTGGGCACATAGAATTAAAATAAATTAGGTAAATGCACAGCATTGTATGTCCGAAGCCAATATTTAATATAAACACTATATATCTGATATTATCAATATAGCTGATTATTGTTTTTGTAGATCAGTTGAATGTGATTGGTTGTATATCACATGATGTGGCCAGACAGACAAACATTTGCTGACCAAACCCTTTCGTAAAAATAGAGAGTCCTCCGCTTCACTCTGAACTAAAAAATTTTTAATCGAATTTGAATAGTTGGTTGTTGAGAAATATTCATTAAAAGCTAAAAAAAATTTTGGCTACAGCTTTTTGTTAATAGGCGCCTAACATTTGAATGAAGATTACTTGGCGCTTACCTAGTCTAATTCAACCAAATTTTTTTTATTTTAATTATATAAGCATATATAATTAAAATAAAAAAAAGTTGGCCAAATTTGACTAGGTAAGCGCCAAGTAATCTTCATTCAAATGTTAGGTGCCTATTAACAAAAAGCTGCTAGCAAAATTTTTTTAGCTTTTAATGAATATTTCTCGACAACCAACTATTCAAATTCGATCAAAAATTTTTTTATTTTAATTCTATGTGCCACAGAATTAAAATAAAAAAATTTCATCAAATTCGGATGCTTTGATTGTCAAGTAATCCTTGTTTAAAGCTAAAAGAATGAAAATTTGCCTGATTTTCAAAGATATTTTAAGTGTTTTTAAAACTTTGGTGATGATTTATCAACAAATACTAAACCACATTCAAATAAACTTTTTTATTTTAATTCTACAAGACTATATAATTAAAATAAAAAAAAAGTTTGTCAAATTTGATTAAGTATTCATTGAGAAAACATCATTAGAAGTTTTAAAAAACTTTAGAATTTATTAATAGGATCTTCAATGTTTGTGTAACACAAATGATCGACAACATGCTTAACCTGGCACACAATTCAGACCTGCTTGAAGAAGTCCTTGAGAATGAGTATTTGAATTTCTGATGCATTACAATGTAATAAAGTTTAATTCATTAATCCACTTTATTTGTGAGATAGAATGAAAATTTTGACTAAAGAGCTCATTGATGCATATTCTGCAACAAGGATATAATATTTTAAATTCCATAGCACTTTATAAATGAGGATACTTGGAACTAATCTTACAATATGCTCTAGCTTTAATATTAAACTAAAATATAGCTTAAGCATTATTATATAATTAAAAAAATAACATAAAATATGAATTACTTCTTTTATAAATTCTTTATCAAGAGATTTTAGATTTTGATCAAAGGAGCAATTTAAGAGCAACATTTCTCAGTGTAGATTTTTTTTTTATCATAGGAAAATACCGTTGCAAATCTACCTTCTCTTATATTTTCATAAACATTAAATTTTTTAAAAGAAATCCATGATAATGAATGCGCTTCTTTAGAATAAGTTTTTTATAGCATCACCAATATGAAATCATTATTTGTTCGTTCATTATTGACTAAAGAAAAAAAAAATTAATAAGTAAATTTAAACAGCATATTTCAGAAATAAACATTTAATAATAACTGTTATTTATAAGATATTGGTCATACACCGATTAATATCATGAAATTTGTTTTGTCAGAGCAAATGATGGGCATTTGCCCCACTAATTCCTTCAAACAATCCCCACATAAAACCCTTTCTTGGTTTACTATGTAAATCAAAACTATATGTATCATATAAAAATCTATTATCAAATTTTTTGATTCAAATTTTAAATAGATTTAGATAGAGGTACAGCCTTAACGGTTCAATAATTTTGAATAAATTTTCGCAAAGTCTAGTATTACATCTCTGCAAACAAGGCTATAGAATCATTTCATTTATTTAAATATGAAAAACTGTAATATGCTATGTGTTTTTTTAAAAAAAAGTAGCAAAAAGAAAGGAGTCTGTAATATACTACGTGTTTTTTTTCTTAAAAAAAGAAAGGGGTAGGTAAATTTAGTTTCGTTTTAAAGAAATGGCTCTATAACCTTGTTTGTAGGGACATAATACTTGTCTTCGCGAAGTTTTATCCAAAACTATCGACTGTATATCTGTTTTAAAAATTCATTAATAAATTTTATTATATAACCATATAGTTTTGATTTACATAGTATACTGCGCACCCCATTGACACATATCGCGTAGCGGCACGTTTCAACCAATCATTTGTTCCGACTGAACAAATTTTGTAATATTTATCATCGCATGATCCAATATCGATGTTATCATGCAATTATGATCATGATTTAAAAGTTGTGATTGGCTAGCTGAGTTTTAATTTGGGATTGTTGTGATTACGTAATACAGTCTGGGGATATACCAAATTTGGAATCTGAGTTCTAGATTTGAAATCCGAGTTCTAGAATGATCGTCGAAATTTGATTGGCTCTGTCACGCTTTTTTTATGCCCTCTTTCTCTTGAGGGTTTCACAAAATTTTATATTATTAACCTTACTAAACGATATACGAATAGTTAGTTTAAAAGGTCTACTTTCGATCATCCCAACTAATCCCTTATTACAAGCAGATTTAAAAAAAGTAAATGAGACCTTAAGATCGTGGATTTCTTGACGTATTTGTTATAATTTGTTAACTAAACGTTCTTCTAAACAATTTTTTTGTAGT
>QKWP01001911.1:9340-42327 GCA_003550325.1 Gigaspora rosea
TATACATGCTGGCAAAACCCGGACAAATTCCAAATAATAAAAAAACAATTGCTATTTATAAAAGATTAAATCAAATAAATAATCTTAATATTTTGTAAATATATTATTTATAACTATAAGAATATATATGATTTGTTTAAATAAAGATTATTAATAAAGTTTTTGAGATATTAGTAATACTAGAATTTGGGATTTGGGATTTGGGATGACGGACAAATCCCAAACTATAGTAAGTCGGGATTTTGCCAACATGTATAGGTACATGTCTACTAATTGAAAGTTGTAGAGCTCATTGAGACGCATCTAATAGTGGTTTGATCATTCAAATCAGTCTAGTGGATGTCGAGATATTATTAAAAAACAATTGGCTGACTATATAAAATCTCTATATAAACAAGAATTTAACTAATTTTACACCTGGTTAAAATTATAAAATTTAACTACCCTTTATTTTTATAGAATTTTTTATTTAAATAATTTTTTTTATTAAAATTAGGGTTAGGATACAGGTTATATTAAGTTAAAAGGTAGTTTATTTATATGCAAAATTAGGTACTAAAAACTTTATTTAATAGCCCAAAGCTAGTTTTTGTAATAATATTTTGCGATATTGATAATTTTTTATTTTGTTATACAAGATCATACAACCTAATTGGTAAATCGTAGGGTGGTTAAATCACCAGAGGGACAAGTTAGCAATATTCTATAAACAATATTAGTTTACATAGAGATTTTATATAGTCAGCCAATAGTTTTTTGATGATATCTCGCTATCCACTGGGCCGATTTGGATGACCTACCACCATTAGATTTATTTCGACGAGCTCTACAACTTTCAATTAGTGAACATGTACTGTTAACTTAGTAAAAATTTTTTTTCAGATAGAAGCACACCACATTTCGTCTATAGTGATTTTCATATATAATCTGTGTCATATTACACTATAACTACTCTCCAGTTGACTGGTGGATTATCAATTAAATAAAAAATCACATAATATAACAGATTTACCAATCAAAAAAATTGATAAGTAATACCGATGGTATATTTATCTTTTGTTTTAAAATGCAGTTTCTTATTGGTTAAAGCTTTATAACACATAAATAGCCAATCTTCCTTTGTTATCAACCCTCGCATATATCAATCAAATCACTAGATTCAAATAGGTTGATATTAATGAGATAAACAGAACCCCGAATAATCTATATGAGGTTATATTTGAACATTATAGTAAAAATTTTTTTGGTTAGCACTTTTGGTTTGGTATATTAAGCTATATTTTATACATTAGGTTGAACTTTTACCTATTTTTAAAATACAACATTACTAAAAAAAAAAAAACCGAACTTATGCTCACTAAAAAAAAAAAAAAAAACAAACAAAAAAAACAAACAAAAAATAAAAAAAAACAAACAAAAAAAACAAACAAAAATAAAAAAAAAACAAACAAAAATAAAAAAAAAAACAAACAAAAATAAAGAAAAGAATTTAACTAATTTTAACCACACTTTATTTTATAGAATTTTTTATATAAATAATTATTTTTTAAAAATTAGAATTAGAATACAAGTTATATTAAGTTAGAAGATGGATTATTTATATACAAAATTAGTTAATAGCCCAAAGCTAATTTTTGTAATAAAATTTTGCAATATTAATAATTTTTTAAATTTTTTCTAAATTTTCTTAAAAATTTCTTTATTTTGTTATACAAGATACTGCAACTTAATTGGTAAATTGTGGGTAGTTAAATTACTAGATGGAAAGTTAACAATATCCAAAAAAAAAACAAAAATAAAAAAAAACAAACTATTTACCAAGAATCCCAAGAAACTACNTTAATTCACAAGTTACCAAGGATCATAAATATATATACCACAAGTTGTATAAAAAAACTTAAAAAAAAAAAAGCCATTTTGCACAATTTTTATTCCTCTCTTCCTTTTTACTCTTTTCTCTTTTTTACCTGCCGGGTTACTATTATAGCCCAGATTTTTTATTAGCACATTTTAAATATAACTTTTATAAAAATTATCCCTATTAGCATTCTTTTAAATACATCTATTTTGCCATTTAGTGGTTTTCAAATATAACCTTTTTCTTCAATACCTACTTTTCAAATATAACCTTTTTTAAAAAACGGGCCTCTATTAGCTATTTATCAAATATAACATCACATAGATTATTTGGGGTCTGGGTAAACTGTATATAAATAAAACATATAAATACTCTGGTAGGTTTAGGTTATAAATAAATTAGTTTAAGCTATAGTACTTGTAATAGTGCTATATATATTTAATTTTAGTAGATTTAGATTATAAATTACTTGTAATAATATATATACTTAATAAAATCTAAAAACAAGATCTCATCTTAAAAAAAAAAAAAAAAAGAATTTAGATATAAATAGTACAAATTGACCATCTAAGTATATTATTTTGCAAATGTAACAAATACTCAAAAATAAGCTAAATAAAAACTATATACAGGTTTTGTCTAAAATTCAAAAAAAATAAAACCATTTTTAAGCATTAACAAAAAAAAAAATTTTTTTTATAAAATTTTACTATAAATATGTTTTTGTTTTATCCCAAATCTTATTCTAATTTTTATATTAAATAATGCATTGTAAATTACAAATAATCATTTCTATAATGAATATTAGATATTTTTTTATTTTATTTATAGAAGATTTTTATTTGTATTTGATAAATATATAAAAAAAATTCAAAATATTATTAAAAAATCAATATAATACTTTTAAATAATTAAGTATAATTTTATATATATACAGTAAATACATTTTTAATTTTAACTTTAACCTTACAAACTTTGAAGATTTTTTAGAAACTTTCTTGTTAATATAAATATAGTTTTGTTAAAATGCTATTTATTATAAATAAAATTATATTTACATATACAGTAAAATTTCCACAAGTGCGATCTCTATAAGTGCACACCTTCCCAAATATATGTATGCTCTCTATAAATGCACTTATTGTTCTCTAAGTGCGCGTTGTTAAATCTTGGTCCCAAGAGCGTGCATTTAGAGAACAATAAGAAAAAGTGCATTTATAGAGACATTATATATTTGGGTCAGAATTTGAGAATGCATTTAAAGAGGGTGTGCACTTATGGAGTATTAAGCAATAAATAGTTTTTAGTTTTTTTATTAGCACATTTACAGTAGCGTGACAGTAACTTTTTGGTGGCGATGGTTTCTGATAGGATTCCGTATGGCCAGGTTAAGCTGGATATATGAGTAAACTCCACTAATTATTTATATCCAAACCAACTAATAGATAAACATCAATGTCATGACTCAATGCTTTAATATATGTATATATGTCTTCACATACGTTGTACGTACTTCAAAATAGAATTCAAAAATCAGTATACATTGCAAATGAAATTTTAAATTAACTCGATTTGTTAAAGAATAATGTTATCCCACTATTAAAGTTATCATTACTTTTAATATATTCAAACTTCATAGTGCAGTTAAGCAATTTTACAATACATTTAATTGCCAGATTTCATGTAATTTTCATGTTATATGGAAAAGTACCAGCTTCACAAAAGTTCGGCAGGTATTATTGCATTGTTGATGAAATTTTAATCTCTGAAAAGCTGTGGTAGCTCTCCCGCAAAAAATCCCCCGTGATTTTTATCCAATGAAACTCTTTAGAGATTAAGGTGAAGGGTAAACTCATTTATTAATGTTTTTGTGGGAAATATATCAGAGACTACATATCATGTGCTCAAAAAAAAATTACGAAAAGTCTGACTATTTGTACCTATCTGTATATAATACTTACATACTCGGGTATAAATCTCTTAAAACTGGTGGCGGGTGGGTACACAAGTTAGACTTTCACGGTACATGAAAAAACTAAATTTTTTGCGTCAAAGTAAAAATATTCACGTGCTAGATTGTGGCGAATTTATGGGAATACCCAAAATCTGAAAAAAAATTTTGCTAATCTGTAAATACCGATTTTTGAATGAGATAAGCAATGTCCCGGGTTAGTGTACATCATTATAATAAATTTTTTATGTCTAATGATATGCGTCAATGTGGGGTTAAATCTAGATTAAAAGTCCGAGTTTTTAGCATATGATTCTGTAAAAATTGGAACCAAATCCTCGGAATTTGGTGACCGAATTTTAGTTTAATTTATAGATAAATTCTATTTAACGTTAAGTCAAATTAGCGTTAGTAAATTTATTGTTTACTTTTTGGCCAATCAAATAAATTTCTAGGATATATTCCATGGGCTACTTTAATCCGATCCAAAATTTTCAAGCCCTGGCCCAGTCCAAAAGTCCATTATAACATCCAAACCTGGTTCATGCAAGACATATCCATGGATATTCTGACTGACTATCTTTCAGTAATCACGTTTTAACCGTCATTAAAAATATTTAATTCTATAATTACTATATATATATAATGTATATATATAGATATATATTTATTTTTATTATTTTTTATTATTTTTTTTTTTTGTAATTTTGCTTAAAAATAGATAAATATAATTTAATAAATGAACTTAAAATAACGCGTCATAGCGAATGATTTACTTTTTTATTTTATTTATTTTATTATTATATTTTATTAAATACATTCACTTTATACAGTAAATCAAGTGGAATTAAATTCATTTTAAATAACTTTAAATCGTCATAGTATTGAAAATCATTAAGTAAAAAAATATTTATATTTTTCCGCAAACCAAGTTTGTAACGTTGTTCGAAAAAAAAACATTTGTACAAAAGGATGAAAAAAATTCCATACATAATCGGAGTAAAAAAAAAACTTATTCTTCACCAATCCAAAAAAAAAAAATAAAATAAAAAAAAAAAAAAAAAAAAAAAAAAAAATAAAATATAAAGTATAGAAAGAAACTACAACTGTCAACATACTATTCGAACATGCTTATTAAACCTTATCATTGTTTAAATCCAACTATCACCTTAAAAAAATTGTACTATGACCACTAGTTCGATTATTTTCTATACTTAAAACACTGCAAATAAAAACTAAGAAATAATGCAAAAGGAGAAACAATAAATTGCTAAAAAAAAATTAGTTAAGTTGTCTTATAATCTTATTGATCATCATAATATCGCCATATACGCGCTCGACAATCACCAGACCCAGTAGCGAAAAGTTTACCAGTTGGGCCGCTTAAAGCCGGACTTAAGGCTACCGAAATTACTAAAATAGTAAAATAATACAAAATAATACAAAATAATGAAAAATAATACAAAATAATGAAAAATAATGAAAAATAATGAAAAATAATGAAAAATAATGAAAAATAATGAAAAATAATGAAAAATAATGAAAAATAATGAAAAATAATGAAAATGATTAGTAAAAAAAAGATATAAAGTAATTCCAATTAAAAAAATCATAAGAAACATTTAATCTAGCATATACCTGAATTTTTATGACCTTGTAACATAAATTGAGTTTGTGCGGTATTTGGGTCCCAAAATTGTACACCACGATCTTTAGATCCTGAAACTACCCAACGACCATCAGGAGAGACTGCAACGGATAAAACGAAATCCTATATACATAAAAAAAAGGTTAATGGTGATATATATTTCATTAAATTTCAAAATAATTCAAATATAATGAAAATATACTTTGTGTCCGTTGAAAGTCATCTTTGCAGAATTCTTTTGACTAGAACCAGCACCAGCATTTCTTCCCGGATGACTCATATCCCATAATTTTAAGGTTTTATCCAAACTTCCAGAAACTAACGTTTTACCATCAGGTGCAAATGCAACAGAATAAACACTATCTTTGTGTCCTTCCAAACGTTCAAGAAGATAACCTGTTCGCGCGTCCCAGACGCGTACTATTTTATCTAATGATCCTGCTGCGACGTAATAACCATCAGGACTAATTGCTACACTAGTTACACCAGCATCTTTTTGACTTGGTTCATCAATTGATAGTTTATACATTAATTCACCAGTAACCATATCCCAAACGCGAGCAGTTTTATCTCCAGAACCAGACACGATTAAACGGCCATCACGTGAAAAGTCAAGTGAATAAATATCTTGTTCATGACCTGGAAACAATGACTTAATGGATTGTCTTTGAATATCCCAAATCTAAAAGAAAAAAAAAATAAAAAGTAACGAAAAATTTATAAATATATATAAATATAAATATATCAAGCATTTAACATTTATCAATCATTACTTATCCATTTTTTACTTATCCATTGCTTACCCTAATTTGTTTATCTTCAGCACCTGTAGCCAAATATTTTCCATCAGGACTGAAACATACACTTCTAATATATAAATCACCAGTTTTGTCCACATTATTATCGTCAAGGACGCTTTACGAATTAAAATTGACAATAATTAATTAATTAATTATATATATATATGTATATATATATATAGGCGGAATAGATGAAGCTTACAATAATTTTTGACCATTTACTACATCATAAATTTGAGCACTTCGATTACAACCGGTAGCAAGGTATTTCCCATCCGAACTAAATTTGACACAACATACGACACTAATAAAATCATAAATAATCATAATTAATCATAATTAAGATAACAACACAAAAAAATGTAAACAATTTTTTATGATTTACCTATTATGTTCCAATGTGTGGAAAAGATCAACGTCAAGTGCTCGTTGTACTTTAGGATTGAAACTTTTTTTATATATATATATATATAAATTATGTAAATAATGTAAATAATGTAAATAATGTAAGTAATGAAAGTAAAGTAAATAATAATCAAATAAAATCTAATAAAATCTAATAAAATCTAATGAAATCTAATGAAATCTAATGAAATCTAATGAAATCTAAAAAAAAATTTAATAATAAAAGAACACATACATTGCAAACCAATCACCACCTTCTTTTTTTAGTTGAGCAGGGACAGTGTCTGGATCCATATCACCTAATGTCTGATTACTACCACTAAGCGAACCTTGCTTTATCGGAGCACGGGATCCTGGTAGTTGAGCACCCATGTTTTGATTACTTTTTCGTTTATTATTTGAGGAAACCTGTTGAGCATTACCATTGGTAGGAACACCAGAAGATTGTTGTCCATCAGGGCCACCAATACTTGGAGGAATCTGTGGTATTAAAGTTACAGGCTGAAATCATGATAATATATAAATAGTCAATAAAGAGATACATTAGAGAATAAAAATAAAATAAAATAAAAAAAAAATAACCACTAAAAAAAATAACCACTTAAGGGTTTTTTTAAGGTACCTTTGTAATTTTACCACCAGTTTTACTACTTGGGCCAACGGGAGGCATATAACTTTGAGGTTGACCTTGTTGACTTGACTGAGGTGGAGGAATTCCATTATTACTGTATAAACCAGGTTGAGCTTGTTGGGAACTAGGAGTCATACCAAGAGGATTTTGAGGACCAGCAGTTGAAACACCATCCTCTATACGGGGTCGTTTAGGAGTATGAGGTTGTGATAAAGAACCAGGAGGACCACCACCGTTAAGATATGGAGAAGGAGCAGAACTACTTCCAGCTTGTGGGACACTCTGAGGAGGGCCACTTGGACCAGGATAGTTTCCCGGATGACCAGGTTGATTTGTTGGTTGTTGTGAAGGATCCATGGACATTTGAGGAGGAGCGGCAAGACCACCAGGGGCACCATTACCACTGATGATACCACCGAACAAATTACTTTGACCCTGTCCAATGGTCGGTGGGGGAGGTTGAGGATGTGATGGGGGAGGAGGAGGATGAGTACTTGTAGAATGATGAGGATGCAACCTTTGTTGTTCAATTTCACGTTGTAGATTGCGTAGATCGTTATCATATCTTAGAATAAATAGAGTAAAAATAGTATAATGAAACATCGAATGAAGAAAGATCAAAGGATTTAATAAAAAATTAAGGTTCAAGTAATTAAAAAAAATATATATAACATAATATAATATAATAATATATATAATATATAATATAATATAATATAATATAATATAATTAATATAATATAATTAATATAAGAATATATAATAATAATAATATTTAATAATAATATAAAAATAATAATATGTAATAATATAAAAATAATAATATAAGATAATAATAATATATAATAATATATAATAATAATATTATATAATATCATATCATAATAATATAAAATATAATAAAAAAAATAATATAATTGATTAATCCAACACTTACTGTTGTTTTATTCCTTTATGTGTTGCTTGTAATTCATATAAACTTTGACGAATAAGGGCAACCTCCTCAGATTGTTGTTGAACTATATAAGAAGATAGAAAAAGAAAGAATAATTAATATAAAACAAGAAGTAAAGAATAAATTAAAAAGGAATTCAGCTTTCGATCAATCGTGCATTGTTGCACAGTGCGACAACGGGAACGTCATCGAATATATCATAACGCAGTAAATAGCAAATAAATACAGGATAAAATTGACCAATAGAAAGGTAAACACAGGAGAAATTGAATGAACACACCCAAATCGAAGTTAAACGAATTTCGAATAATTTCAATAAATTATAAGAAATATAAAAAGAAATTCAAATTAAGGGAAGGGGGATGATAATTAAATTAAAGAAAAAAATAGAAATTAAATTCCAACCTTTATGTTCAAATTCTTCGCGTTGTATCTTATAAGTCATAGCCTCCTGACTAAGACTTTCAAATTCATTTTTTAAAGCATCTAAAAGTTCGTTGATACGACTTGGACCACCGGTTCCACCACCAGGAACAATCTGCCTATGATTGTATATATTCGACATAGGAGTCTTCGGAGGTTAAGAAAAACGTAAAAGAGAAATAAAATACTAAGGTACATATTTTATATCATTTAATAAATAAAATATAAAGTCATAAATATATAAAATTTTTTTTTTCAAAAAATTTTCCTTTTTTCTTCTTCTTTTCAAATTCGGAAGTTTCAAAAGAAGTAAAAAAACAAACGAAGAAGAGAACTAGCTAGATTTCGGATGTAAGAAAGGGAAAAAGTTGTAGTGGAACTATTACTTACAGTAGATTAGATTGAAGACAAGCTGGCGAAGACTCAAGAGACACAGGTAAGAGTAAGTAGGATCAAACAAAGTGGTTGTTTTCCTTTTTTCTCAAAGGAGAAATGCAAAGAAAGTTTGGGGGTCTGCACTGACTCTGGAAAAAAAAAAAAAAAAAAAAAATTGATCAAAAGGGCACACACAACTCTAACAGCTAATGGCACAAACGAATCTGTTACGTCATTTAAATCAACGCTACCATACCACAAAAGGAAGAATTTAGGGTTACACAACATAAAAAACCCAATATAAAGTTAATATATAAAACAGATGATAGTTGCGCATCTAGTAGTTTATGAACACAGCAGGAGTCGGTGCATGAATTCCATAGTTACTGAGTAAGAACTGAGAAAGAAAATTTTTTAAATATATAGATTCAATGTAGATCCGTGGCTCTGAATAAGAAGCACAGCGCTGATATGTTGTGCGAAAGTTGCATTGTTTATTTTATTGTAAAATATTGATATTGTGTTGCTTATGATAAATCACCGAATTACTTTGATGAAAGATAAAGTCTGCAACGATGCGTAATACCGATGTCAGTAAACTAACAGTTATCACTATACTACTGTACTATACATAATAGTTAATATCAATTTTTAACACCTCCACAATATTCAACATTCAAAATACTCAATACTGCAATATTCAAATACAGTATTAAAAATTATTCTGACTTTCAATCTGTCACACGATTAATTTACATACAAAGTGGGAACCAAAGTATGACAATCATTCTTTCCAAAAACAAATTAAAAAAAAAAATGAAGAAAGAAAAAAAAAAAAAAAAAAAAAAAAAAAAAAAAATTTTTTATCCTTAATAATTTTAATAATTTTCTAATTTTTCTAAAATTCTTGTGATTCCGACGATAAAAACAAATAAATCATTTTATGGACTTCTTTTCTATAAATTAACAAATTCTATTTGGCGTTCCCGTAAACATGTTGGAAGTGCTTTTTAAGACATTCTTTTCTGTAATATAAGGTAATAGGTGCATCTTTCGGTTCTATTGTGCGATGCAGGTGTTCTATTAACATCAGATTAGATATGTATATTTTCACTTCTCCCGATATGTCATCAATGCGCCACATGGCAATAATGATTTCTATGATTTGACGATCCGCAGTATCTTTATTAATGATTTACTGATTAATAATTTTCAAAGTTTTTTATATCGTTAAGAAATTTTTAAATTTCCTTGATACAGTAATTAATCTTTTTATTGATATCTGCAAATTTTTTTTGAAATCAATCAGAATTTTTAAATTTATTATTTCATATAATCTCTAATTTTACCTTCATATTTTCATATTTCCAGAGTAAAATTAAAAATTCATAATAATAAAACTTTAATTCATCATTTTGTTTATTTCGTTCCATTTTGTTTATTTCGTTTTATTTTGTTTATTCCCGTTTATTTTGTTTATTCCCGTTTATTTTCGTTTATTTCGTTGTTTCGTTAATTTTGTTTATTTTGTTATTTTGTTCCATTGTTAATTCCGTTAATTCCATTAATTCCATTCGAATTAATAAAATAATTATTTTTCTCAGGGAATGAACTTTCATAATCATGATCATTCTAACTTTTCTAACTATTCTAACTATTCTAACTACAAATTAAAAATTCATAATTTTATTAATCCCTCCATTCCAGTATTCTATTTAAATCAAATATAATGAAAGTGATTCTTACTCTAGAATTTCGTAAATTCGGTTCTAGTCTGTATAAATTGCCACTCATCATCTTCTAATTGTTTCACAGCTTTGCGTAAAAAGGCAATATTTTGCTTCAAAGGATCTATAAAACTAGAACTAATAAATATTAAATGCTCTTATTTAAACTATCTTTCATTATAAATGTTTATCGCGTACCATTTTCGACTTGGTTTTGATTTGGATGAACATTTTCATTCTCATCATCACAATAATCGTCCTGATCTTCTAAAGTATTGACTGTTATTTGATTATCTTGTTCCATGCCTGAGGTTTCTACGTTATTTGACTCTAAATAAGTGCCTTTTATTGTGAATTTTTAATGGAATTTTGTTAAATTTCTGTACATTCTGAATCATATTCTTTATTAATTTCAATTTAAAAAAAAAACCCCCCAAAATAAAATAAACCTGCTGAATCTTCTATTTCTTCTATATTTGTTATAGGTGAATCATTTATCCCAGGTATTTGTATTTCTGGCGTTTCTTGTGGTGAGTGACTTGATGAACTTAGTGCTGGTGAAGTAGAAGAACTATCGAATATTACATTATAAGGTCTTGGTCTATCACTATCGCTATCACTTTCATAGCTTGGAAACGCATTTACGAAATTTGGGTTGGTTGGTACTGGCGGTCGAATCGTTACTGGTCGCCAAGGTGTTCCGGAAGGTTGATGCGAAAATCGGTTTCCTCGGTTGGTGTACATTACAAAAAAAGAGGTTGTTGATCAAGGTTCTAATGTAATTGGTCATCACATGCATATTAAATATCATATGTCCACGTACGTAGATCGCGTGTATTATTTTTATTGCGTAACTTCTCTCACAGTCACGTGTTTTGCTTATCTACATAATGTAGGGTAAGACTGTAAGATGTTGCGTCTGATCTTCTTTTTACATAAATTTGACATTTATTTAGAATTAATAGAGTTAGAATCCGGGTTATCCGATTTAGCCTAAAATTAGTTTAAATTAGGCCATACAGAGTTAATTGATTGTTTATATTTACAATATATACAATATATATTATATAATACATATTTATAAAACCAATTTAGCTAGATTATGTTTTATTTTTAAAATATTGCTATTATATACATATAATATAACTTATAATATCAGATATATAGTTTTTAAATAGCTTGTTAAAATTTAAAACATTTACTAATTAAAAAATTTTATACTTTAATAAATGCTGTATATATGCGAATATATTGTATATTAATTGATTGATTTGCAAATTTGTATAATATACTATATAATTCAGCTTTAAAGTTGAAAAAAATTATAGTTTGTATTAAAGTTTGTAAAAATATTTTATTAGAGTTTTCAAAATAGTTTTATAATTAAATTTTTAAATAAATTTTGTAAAATTTAAAATAATATTAGTTTTTATTTATTTATAAATATTTATTATAAATGCATCTAGAACGGCTTTGCATATATTTTTTGTTTTATAAATTTTTTTTTTAATTTTTTATATTTTTTGTATAAAATTTTTATCTTCAAATTTTTTATACTAAAGTTGGTATTTAGAGTTAGTATTAGAGTTAGAATTTAAAAAAAGCATTTAAAAATATAAAGCATTTTTACTTGAACACAATATACTATATTTATTAATTAGTTAATTTTTAAAATAACACAATATATATTATAGATACGTTTTAATAAAAATTTATAAACAATTCTAATTTTTTAATTTGGAAATTTATAAATAGAAACCCATCTCCATAGCGACCCTATATATATTAGCCAATTATATTTAGGGTTAGTAAAATTTCTTTATATTTATTTATTAGTAAAGTTAGAAAGTTTGTAGCTAATTTTAATTGAACAATAATAAGCAATATATTATATAGTCACATGCTTAATTTTGATTGGCTATTTATATAGAGTTGACATGGCAACCTGTTACTATAAAATAATGCTCTTTTAATTTTAATAATTTTAGTTAATAATTTTAATTTTATTAAAATTTATTATTTTGTATATAGTATATATTTCTTAGAATTTTATTAGCACTACTCTGTCTAGCTGAGTACAAGAAAAAATTTGGTGACTATTATAAAGTTGACAAAATACCTGATGCATATTTTGACTTGCTACCTTAAAAAGAGCCTCTTTCTTCTACTTACCAAGAACTTAATCACAAAGTTAACGATTTTTTTTATATAATTCTGCTATATTAATGGTTCTGTTCTTAGAAATAGTCTCTATACTTAGAGAATACTACATATTCAAGCTTTTGCCTAATAATTACTTTAATATAATACTACTTTTTTCTTCTAATACAAGTAAAATCAAAATAGCTACTCAGTATATTTCCAATCACTAGTAATCAAGAAGCCAAAAAATTTTTAAACAAATAATACTATACTATAAGTTCAAGCTTTCCCCTATTCATTCACATTATACAGACCAACTCTACTAACAAACCTAATCTTCCAAATATAGACCAAATTATAAAAGAGTTCAATATTTTCATTCTAATTCAAACACAAAAAATGTTAATAAAAATCATTAAGGAACTATAAAAGTACTACTATTTTACACAACTCCCAAAAGAGTGGATCCAAAACCTTTTTAACTCCTTTAAAGAGAAGATAACTAACTTATCTTATTTAAAATATCTGCTTTACCTGCTTGATAGCTTACCTAATCTAAAAATCTACCTTGCTAATTAAAATATTGAACTTTTATTTTTTATTACATTACAACAGAATAACTTCTACTATAAAAACCCTTTAGTTACATTTAAAATTAATTCTATTCCAGACTTCTTACTAGATCTATTTCATTTACCTACTCCTATATAGAGCATATTCAAAACAAATACACAATACAAACCAGCTTTATTTAGTACAATACAGTCATTTGCAAGCATTTTATAAACAATAAAAGAATCTAATAATTTAAACAATGACTTAACAGACAATTATCCTACTCTACTATTGGCAAATACAATACTAATAAACATAAATTAAATCATTTAATGAGTAGTATAAATACAGCTCAATCAACAAACTTACCTGCTATATCAACTAATACAAGCTATATACTAGTAACTAACCCAATTCTCTTTTTTTCTCTATTTGTACACACAATGTTCAAGGTTTTAAACAAGATCTTAAAATTAAGTTTAAGAGCAATACTGTTTTATAAACAATCTTGATATTATTAATTTAACAGAAACCAAGCTATCCAATAAATACCAAACTATTAAATCTTACAAAACCCTTTATTATATCTATTTCTGGTCTTGTACAAAAGGCTCTAAAGCAGGAACTGCACTTATAATAAACAACATCTTTACCTCTCACATTTACAATATTATTACATACTTAGGCTATACAATTACTATCAATATCTTTTTCAAATATAATTTCAAGTTCCAACTTATTTTTTATATAATAGTACTTTTAGCAGACTTGAAATACAAAACTATATCATTCAATAGATACAATAGGCCAGTGTTGGGAAATTTGACAATTTTGGTTTTTGGATACAATATCCAAAACCTGTTCAAAACTTGTCCAAAACCAAACCTAAATTTAATTGGTTTTGGACAATTTATTTATATATAAAAATTTCATTAGCAAATCAAATATTTTCTAATATAATTATAAAATTTGATTAAATAATATTCAAAAAAGAAGTATAGCTTATAACTTTGGTCTATATTAAGCTTAATTCTATAAAATTTTAACAATATTTTAAATATTATTTCAATATTTAGATCACAACCTTTCTATATAATATCTAATATTTTTAGATACATTTTAACAAATATGTTTTAATACTGTTTTAATAAACTAAAAAATTTGCTATATAACAAATTGTAATATATAATAGTATTAATAAAAATAAACCAAATTTATTAAATAAATTTGTTTCATTTCTATTGACTTTCTCTATATGTTATTTGTTATAACTTAGCATAATAATTGTGCAATCCAGATTAAAATAAAATTATAGTATAAAATCTTGAAAACTAAATTTTTTGGAATGCATGGTACTTTTCAATTCGTCTCGATGAGACGGTTCTAATGGTACCAAATTTTAGAGTTAGGGTTTAGAGTTAGGGATAGTTTTAAAAAAATTATAATAAACAAGTATTAGCTAGAGGTTAGTAAAACTACGAGGGACAACTTCAAGATTACACAAGTCTAATAATAATATAAAAATTGTCATTTTATATAAAAACATATAAATTCATATATATTGTATTTGATCGGTCAAAGTCTTGATTGTTAATTTTTTTTAAAAATAACCTGTATACTGGGATTTCTTTATTTTTGAAACTTGAAAAAGACAAAGGTAAATAATTAATCATAAAGAAATTTTATAGCTGCTCTTTTATTGCTAAAAAAACTGAATTATATATTTATATAAAATAAAAAAAACGAAGGTAAGAAATTATATACATGACTCAAAGAGGACCCCGAAGAACTCTGATGCAACTTAGATGATTCTAAAAAAGGGGGCAGCTAAAGCCAGGTACCTTACAAAATTCTCCAATCTTGGGTAATTATAGAATGGCGTTTTTTTTTCAATAGTAAATAAAACTATTTCTTCATTACTTATTTTATTTACCATATAACGATTGGTAAATAAAACTATTCAATCTTTATTACTTATTTTTTTTACCGTATAACGATTGGTGTATATTTCATCTATAGTTATTTTAAAAGTTGAATCCTAGATAGATCCAATACTTTTAAATTTCAAAAATATGAAGGTTTTACCAGTTCAAGCGAAGGTGTTAACTATATACTATCAAGATTGAGGCGTTCATTTTAGTAAAAACAGTATGAGCATAAAAAAACGTATTATGAGTATAAAACTATCAATAATTGGTATACTTTAATGTGTTAAAAAACGTGAATTAACATATAACTTATAATCTATCTTGTCCAATCTTTTTCGCATTAATAGGCAATTTTCCAGTCAACTGGTTCAAAAATTTTTTTTTATACAGTATAAATTTTACTATATAAGTGCGAATGCACAGCATCTTTATCTAAAACTTTTTTTTATACTAAGTTAATCACCTTTCTGGCTTAAGAGACTTTTGTAAAGCTTATTAAAATGCATCTAATGATGGTTAGAGCGTTAAAATTAGCTTGGTGGATACTAAGATATCTTTAAAAAACCTTTCTTTTACTATGTAAATTTCTTTGCAAACAATAGTATTGTTTATAAAGAAATTTATATAGTAAAAGAAAGGTTTTTTAAAGATATCTTGGTATTCACCAAGCCAATTTTGACGCTCTAACCACCATTAGATGCATTTTAATGAGCTTTACAAAAGTCTCTTAAGCCAGAAAGGTGATTAACTTAGTATAAAAAAAGTTTTAGATAGAGACGCTGTGCATTTGCACTTATAGTAAAATTTATATATAAAAAAAAAATTTTTGAACCAGTTGACTGGAGAATTGCCTATTAATTAAGCCTGTAATAATTGTGTTCAAATTCATTTATTTTTAGTTTTTTATTTATAAGTATAAAGATTGTTAATTAATCAGGATACTTTTAAGATACAGGTCTTAATGAACTGACAAATAAACTTTGGAAAGGAATCGTAAAGAAATATGTAAAATATCTTCCGGCTTGAATAATTTTGACTGACATTACTGATTAGAATTGTAGAACCGTTATCCATGTAACTCTATGTTCTTTTTTTTTTTTTTTTTTTTTTTTACTCTTACGAATCTAAAATAAATCCTAATGAAGATTCAATGTTTCAACAAATGCTGACTTTTTTCCTGCATCCTCTTCTTTTTCGATTCTCAATATACATTTCGTGTTCTCTCAATTAATTTATACATGGTTGAATATCAGTTTTCTGTGGCTTTTTCGATTTCCGTTTTCTGAGGCGATTCTATTTCTACTAATCTGCAAGTTATGTATACTTCAAACCCATTTTCTTCGAATATTTTGTGAAAATTTTCCAAAGCACTAACTGTTAATAATTTTTTCCTCCATATATATGCTCGTGAAAAATATATTAGCAAGGTAGTAAGTATCGACGAAAAAAAGACAATAACAATTAGGAGATATTAAATCTGGCGCTTCTTTGCCTTTTTCTATTCTTTTTTCGACAGTATGAACTTCACTAACAATTAGTTGTTAAAGAGGGAACAGAAGCTTATGGATTTGAATAAGAAACTTGTGATCCACGCTGAAAGCAAAGATTCATTTAGTACAAAATTTGAAGCCATATGGGGTGTTGTCAATTAAAACAGCCCATTTTTACATATATCTTATTTTGAGATAATTGAGTTTAATCATTTGTTTTGATTTTCGGACTGATCCGGGATTAATTAAATTTCACAATTTTGATTGGCTAAAGATAACATGTGACTATCAGGTAACCTCAGGATGTGCTGGCTCTACGCAGCTTCATGTAATTTTCTTTTTACATTATCTTGATTTTTTATTATTCATATTGACTTTCATTTATAATTGAAAAGTGTCAATCATGTCAAAATTTATATGAATCTAATAAAAACTCGTTTTTCAAAAAATTGTAAAAATGGGCTGTTTTAATTGACCACACCCCATATAATCTGCATCTGATCATTTTTTTAAATCGGGAGTGATTATTTTATGACAAGCGCCTGTTTTTTTTCTAAAAACAAAAGTCGTGATCATTTAATGCAAATATATTATTTAAATCAAATTCGAAAATAATCAAATTAATTTAAGCTTAAAGATGGTTTTTTTTTATGTATTTATAAACAATAAATTGCATTAATTTTTTAATGCAAACGTAGTATCCAAATTTTTTTTTTAAAAAAAAACAAAACAAATGACTACCTATTAATCCATTATAAGAAATGGTCGTGCTTTTTAGTTCACTATAGTACGATTTGATAGCATTTGTTGATGTTATTTGTAAAAGTAGAGGAGAATGTTGATGGGCCCAAAGGGCCCACTGATTTGTATTTTTTTTTATAATTTCATGATATATATTGTTTAACCGCAGGGATTTGACATTTGTTAAGTGCTTTCTTTGTTAATAAGTTCATCACATCTGATTTTTGTGGTTTTATGCATTGCTTGGGTCATCTTACTTCGAGCCTTTGTATTATAAATTTTAGTTATCCATGTGCACATTACATGAACAGTACAAAATATAACAGCATACTCTTGTTCGCTCCTTTTAAACTCAGGAAAACCATAGAAATTGTATTGGCTTCAACATTGCTTTGGTCAATAAGAAAGTATCAAGGTTTCCAGAAAGAATTTAACTACCAAATTATTCGTAAAGCCTCTGCCACTGTATCACTATCTTTTTTACTTGCTAAAAAGTGCACTCCTATGTCCCAAGAGCTATAGTTGTTCTGAATATACAATGTAAATACGGTAACCTCCAATCATATTTGTTTGTTTTATGAGTCGAATCTATTAACATTAACCACCCAAAGCGCGAAAGCTTCTCAAGCTGATTGGGGTGCACAAAGACAATGCCATGAGTTAACCAACGGACAACTTCATAACATTTGACTAAATACTTCTTATTTTGTAAAAAATTAATCAATTCTTTATTATCCAACTCCATACTTTCATTACCCTTAAAATATGAATTTTGGGGTTCATGAACTTTATATTGAATATTATAAACTTCTTTTTGTCTTAAATCTCTAATACTATCTATCATTAAAATCCAATTTCTTAGTCGCATACTCTTTAATTGCATTAACAATTACTAGTGGGGGATAACTTTTAACCGCCTCTTTCTCTACTAAGTCACGAATATACTGCGAACATTTTAACTTTTCACTTTCTTCAATGTTATGAGTATGGTTAGAGCTAGTTGGAAATTGATCAATATATACTTTTTGCTTTGTAACGAGACGCAAAACTCTAATCTTTGCATTGTATATATCTGGCGATCGGACCTTTGTTTTTTGTCTTTTTTCGATTGGCACCCCGTACTCGATGGATTATGTTTAGCAAACTAGCATATGTAAGTAGTTGACTAATTACCATATATTCCTGAAAATAAGCAACCTTTTTTGGCCAAAAAATTACACGAAAAAACGAGTGATTGCTTATTTTCGAAATATTGAAGTTTTTGAAAAAATTGAAAACCGTACTAATAAAAAGATATCCAAATGACACCAAATTTTTGCTGTAAGTGTATTTTTATGCGCTGAACAACTTTACTTAATCGACCTTTTGAAGTTAGTAAAAAAACTTTTATATGTAGCAACTGCTAACACGTTTTTTAAAAATTTTGAAAAAACAGGGGGGTTGCTTATTTTAGGGTGTTGCTTATTTTCGGGAATATACGGTACCATGAGAGTAAGTTTTTGAATTATATCTTGTCCAAATATTAGTAACAAGGGGCCACTATTGAATATCAAAATTCTCTAACAAAACCTCAAATGGTTGGCCAACATTATAAAGAAGAGCGCACTTTTGATTAGGGGTAAGTTGCGATGAACTATATAATTGAATTTTATTGCTTACAAATGCAACCTATATATTTTATATTATAAGTATAACAATCAATTTAAATTATTACGAATTAAAATCAAAATCGTATGTACAGCACTTTCAAACATTTCCAAATTTTCTTTATCGCTTTCTAAAAGTTCGATTGTATTGTCCAGATTTTCCTGGTCTTCAACATTATTAATATCTATTTTATGGTTAATATCATGGAAGAAAAAATAAAAAGTGTATGAGGCCGATTTTATTATAGAAAAAGAAAAAAAATGTGGACAATTTCTATTCAAAAAAAAAGTACAGTGCCTTTATTCAAAAAAAAAGCGCTACAGTAACAACTTTTATTCAAAAAAAATATATGTTGATAGCTTTGTTCGCAAAAGCATCTTTTTCTTATAAAATAAACCACCTGTACTACTAAAACTTTTCTATTGCTACAGATTTTAATTAAAAAAAATTATGAACAATAGATACCATACATTCTGTGATTTTCCAATGATCATCAATGATCAGAAAATTTAGTAAGGTACCTGGCTTTAGCCGCTCCCTAAAAAAGGAAATTTTGTATAGAAATTTATTAAAAATTGCATTTTTATATAGTACATCAGCAAATTTATAATAGCGTAATCTTACGTAAGGTCTTACGAACCGTAATATAAGCCAAATATTATGTAATATATTTTAAAATATTTCGAAATATCAAATTTTCAAAATATTACGAAAGTAATTTCAAAATATTTCGAAATATGTTACGAAATATTTCGATCCACTTTCAAAATATTTTAGGACTAGGAAACCAAGCAGGATCAGTAGATCTGTAACCTGGATCGCGCATTAGACTGATTTTTCGAAATAGTTCGAAATAGTTCAATGATGTTCAAATCCTGTACTACAAGATTAGATTAGATCTTTTGTTTAATCTTCTATTTTTTTCACTTTTTTTTTTTTATTTCGTTTTTTATTTTCGTTTCATTTTTTGTTTTCGGTTCGTTTTTTTTGTTTTCATTTATTTTTTTTAATTTTTTTTATTTTATTTTTTAATTTTTTATTTTATTTTTATTTCGACACTTTACAAGAAAAACAAAAAACTTTCGAAACCTTGCGCATCAACTACGACTTCTAAAACTTTCAAGAACACACAACTGATTTCTCCAGCAATTTCTAAATTTTCGGGAATGTTTCTTTAAAGAAATGGGCACAAGTTTTTGCAAGTTTTTGCAAAAGAAATTATTCAAGTAGTGATTTATCCCGATGAGAATCAGTTAAAGTCTGCTGTAGATAAATACGTATAGACAAATTATAAAGATCATGTAAGTTTTTGCAAGTTCTTGCAAGGTTTCACTTTATTTATTTTTTCATTTCGTGTTTTTTGTTTTTGTTTTTTTTGGCTTATTTTTAAAATTTTTTTTATTAAATTAATTTATTTTATTTCGGCACTTTGCGAGAACAGAACCCTTACTTTTTGGCACTTTGCAAGAAAACCAACCCAGACTTTTTTGACACTTCGAACTTTTTTTGCATTTTGCAAGAACCTTTCGCAATTTCTGAATTTGCAAGAACGTGAACTCTTACTTCAGAAAAATGAAGATATAGGACTTCGTTTATTTTTTTTTTAGTTTTTTCATTTTTTTTTTTTACTCATTTTTTTAATTTTTATTTATTTTATTTATTCCTGACTTTTTCGACACTTTGTGAATTCCTGGCACTTTTTCTGGACTTTGCAAGAATATACTAGATTTCTTTGACGATTTGCAAGAACAACAACGCTTCTGAGAAATATTTTTTTTATATTTTTTCACTTTGAAGTATTTAGAAAAAGTGAGTGAAACGAAGATTATAGCCAAAACAAAAGTAGTAGTCAAAGCGAGACAATAGAAAACAATAAAAACTGATAGAGTTTAAATACAATTCGATTAAATTCGAAGCTTTAAATTCTAATTTATTCAAAGTCATTCATTATTTAATAAAATATTTAATTTTGATATTTAATATTTTTATAATATTTACAACAATTCGAAATAATTCTCAATTAGTTGAATTTTTCAAAGTTCATTACCATCTATATCTATATAATTTTAGTTATAATTATTTTATTTATTTCACAAACGTGCGAATATTTTAAAGCTTATAATTTATTGGGCCAACGATTAACTTGCTAAAAAGGTAAAAATTTTACTTTAGTACTTATAAATATATTGAAAAAAACCTGATTACATAAAAATCTAGAATGCTTCTATGTAACAATAGAATAATGCATGTTTGTGAAATTTTAATATAAATGAACATTGTTTGAAAAGTATTTTACTTATTCTAAATATAGTTATAAAAAATTAAAAGAATAATAGTTTGATAAGGGCTAATACATTTAAACAAGTTGCTGTATTGCGCATTGTTTTAATTTACTTCAAAGTGATCAGGAGTTATTAAAGCTTATAATTTATTGGGCCAACGATTGAATGGCTAAAAAGGTAAAAATTTTACTTTTTTTCGCTTCTAATAAATCCCTTACATATCAATTACTTTAGTACTTATAAATATATTGAAAAACCCAATTACATAAAAATTTAAGGATACTTTATATAACAATAGAATAATGTACAATACGCATGTTCGTGAAATATTCTATAAATAGATATTGTTTGATTTCAAGCGGATTAATTTATTTAATTGATGATCCGCTACAAATCGATAGTGTTATCATAGTGTAACGTGATGCAGATCTTTACTATTTGTTAATATATAAATTCTAAAATGTAGGAATTTTTTTGCCCACCTAAGGTAAATATTTTTTCTTACTAAGTTAAGGAGTCATGTCTACTAAGTGAAAATTGTAGAGCTCATCGAAACGAGTCTAATAGTAGTTAGATCATCGAAATTGGACCTGTAGATGATGAGATACCTTCAAAAAATGATTGACTGACTATATGTAAACAATAGGTTTGTTTATACAAAATTTTATATAGTCGACCAATCGTTTTTTGAAGATATCTTATTATCTACTAGTTTTATTTCAATAATCTAACTATCATTAGACTCGTCTTGATGAGCTCTACAATTTTCACTTAGTAGACATGACTTATTAACTTAGTAAAAAAAAGTTTACCTTAGGTCGCCAAAAATATCCCTATATTATAGGATTTACATAGTAATTTGTATCACGTTATACTATGATCACACTATCGATTTGTGGCAGATCATCAATTAAAAGTATTTCGCTTATCCTAAATATAGTAATAAAAGGTTATAGTTTGATAGAGGCTAATACATTTAAGGAAGTCGCTATATTGCGCATTGTTTTAACATCAAATTTACTTCGAAGTAATCAGAAGTTATTAAAAACATTAAACGAGAATAGTGAAATTTTTCTAATGTATTTAATATATTAAATAACTTTAAATTATATAAAAATGTGTTGAATTTTATTTATAAATCATAATATTCTGAAAGTTATATAAGTAATATATAAAAAATTGATTACTTTAGATAAAGCAAATATATTTAAATGCATTTGTAGTTAATAAGAAATAATTAAGAAACATGATATATGCGAAATAATTTGATTAGGGGAGTAACAAAAATCAGGTGATTTTTTAGGGGGGAGGGGGTAAAAAAAAGTTGAAATTATATATAAGAACCTGACTATATATATATTAAGGAAGAGGGAGGGGGGTAGGCCTCTAATAAAAAATAATCAGGTAATTAATGACACTGCCCTTACGTTAGAACTATCTTGAAAATATTTAAATAAATTCAATTTCCCTATCTTCCTCTTCGTAATTTTCCTATCAACTTCATTTGACACATTAAATTCTCTCTTTCATACACATTCCTTATCTCATTTATTACATTTTTCTGCTTAATCTTTAATATAACTAAACCTTTCGCATTTTTTTTTATTTCATTTTTTATTATATGCATATTATATACTTCCTTTTATTCCTCTTTCCCTTTTATCCCTCTTTCCATTTCTCTTTATTTTTTTTTTCTCTCTCAAATGTCTGCTCGAAAATTAGAAAAAGGTGAAAAAATGTCTGCTAAAAGGCATGAAGATTTCTTAAAAATGGTAGCTAAAAAGCGTGAAGATTTCTTAAATATGATAGCTAATAGTCGCGTACCTCCAGAGAGGGCTGCTGCACAGCCTATCAAAACTATTGGCTCAGGATCTCCAAGACCTTCCGATGGTTAAAATTCAATAATATAATTTTTTTTATTTCATTAATTTCTATTTATAATATTTTTAAATTAATCTAATATTTAAAATAATTTAAGATCAAATTACTTTGGCCGAAATTAAGGATATGCTTATTGGGCTATCTGAAAAAGTTGATGGATTGGAGCAAAAGATTTTGAATATGGATAGTCGTATGTCGGAAGGTCTTAACCTTTCGAATGAAACAAAATTCGTTAAAGTAATTATTATTTTTATCAGTTACATAAAATGTTTATAATTAATTTACTCTAAGTTAATAATATTTTATTTTATAATAGCAAACTTGTGCAGCAATAGCTAAACGGCTAATTGCAAAAAATATTTACCCTACAGAGGAACAATTTAAGACTGAAACTGAGGAATACCTCCTAGAAAATGAAGCAAAATTCTATGAAGGAATGGATAATAGAGATTGGAATACATATTATGAAAATAAACTCGCAAAACCTGTAAATTTTTTCATAAATTCGATTACATTCACATTGTGTTAAATTATTGCATTTTCATTTTTTTAATATTGTTTCTTAAAATATTAATGTATTTCGAACTAATTCGAACTGCTTTAAATTCATTCGCATAAATTTATTTTTTAGCTCCTATTTCAGCACCGAACTTGCAGAAGTCGAGTTTCTTCGAAAATTAAGGAATCAGTTTTTGCCGTTTTTGGGGAGACCTACTTAGACCCAATTAATACAAACGCCACGCTGCAAACTATTACGGCGTGGAAGCAATCTGATAAAACAAAATTATGCTATAAAAAGCTTTTCAAACCCATAAATGAAAATAATGCCGAAGAGACCTACTTTACGCGCATACTTGCGAGGGCATGGCCAGCTACTATATCCACCAATATGCAATTGGTATACACAATAACAGTATGCCAAATATTGCTAAACGAACATTATGAAAAGCTCACTATGAGCGATGAAATAACTAAAAATAGACTAAATAAAAACATAATAAGTAATATATAATTAATTATATTTAATTCGTAATTCGTGAGTAATCGGAAGATCTGCAATAGTAGATAATTAGTGATTGGCGGGGATATGTTAAATATAAAATTTTTTACTTGCAAAGAATCTTGAGTTGGCTTTGAATCTTAAGTTGATTTATTTGTAAAAACTCGTTTATAAAGATTTATATAGCAAAAACATTTGCAAGAAACTTTGTATAACGTATAAATATATTGCTTACATTGGACTTTAAAAAAGCAAAGAAATTTATGAAATTTTACTACATCTATTTCAGAGTTAACTATCTCCATTTATCATGTCAAAGCGCCCTAAACTTGAAGTAAAACTCATATCCCTTGGTCAAATAATACCCCAGCTACACTATGGTGTTTATTTTCGTGATTGGTGGACTATTAGAGAAGATTATAATGAAGAAACATTGCTATTTCCAATTCGTGTTGGCTGGCAAACTACTTTTATACAAAATGATAGAAAGTTTTATGTGCATATTACTGAAGGAAATGAGCTTAATGAAAAACAACCAGGCTTTAGATGTAATCCGGGTAGTAAATTTAGTGATATAAAAGAAACTTCAAGTGCAGCAATTACTAGTTTATATAATCGTCTTTTTTCAAACTCAAATACTAGATTTTTTGGACCTTATATTCTAGGTTGGGACAACAAAGACTTATTAGACGCTTCTCTTGAGGGAGTAGAGTTTCGACCATTTGCATTTAAAGTAGGAAAATATCTAATTCAAATAATTAATATCGGAATTGAAAGTAATTCAGATTTAATGGGTGCAGGCATTGGATATGTCATCATTTATAGGCGAATATAATAAAAAACAGACTTCGTTAATTCAAACAGTAGAACCGCTATATATCAATCTAATCAAGATCCAATATTAATCTTAGGCACAAGTCCGAATGATGTGTGGGAAAAGACTGGGCTTTTTAAGAAATTTCATAGAACACAACTTTTCGGATTAGAAAATTCACTAACACAAAAAAAAATTGCTACTCAAAAAATTCCTAAATGTACACCGGTTTTATGGAACAATGAAGCAATTACAAATAATATTTTCAATTATCATCTAAAGAAGCGAACTATAGCAAATATCAATTGGCGACAATTATTTCAAATTTGGCTTAATCAACCTAGTACTATAATTGAATTAAGAGGAATGCTACAACCATTATACCCATATAATCATACCTTTAATGAAAGAGAGCTACATGCGTGGCATGCATTTCTAAAAGCAATGGGATGTGTTAAAATAACTCCATATTCTAAAGATCAATCAGAAGTAAATATTTACTTTAGTATTTATAACGATTATTAGTAAATCGTGTAATTATTTTTAAAACTAAATCTTAATTTTAGTATGAATTTTGGTCACGAAATTTAAACTTTTCAATTGACCAAAATATTTTGGAACTTTTATACACAAATGGGTTTTTAAATATGATTCCTATGAATGTATTTAATTCAAGTAATCAATTTTGGAAGTGTTTTCAAAAGGCACTAGAAAAAAATAAAAAAGGGCAAAAAATACGAGTTTTGTTAATTATTGCTAATGAGTTTAGTCATAAGGAACTTTAACAAAATCTTAATATAAGTAATAATATCACATTTGTTAAAATGTATTTTATAAAGAATAAATTATATTTATCTCTAACTTTTATATAGATATCGTCTAAGATGATAACTAAAGCAAGAGCTTATTGCAATGCTAATGGACCCAGGTGTGAAATGTTACAAAAACCAATAATTACACGAGTTAGAATCACTTCAGAAATAGAGCAGCAATTTGAGAGATTTTTTGCAGACAAAAACATTATAAACATTAGCTCATATAAAGTTGATTCAAAAACTGATCAGCCTCTTAAATATCTAAAAGACCAAAAAGAAACCTTGTGGCAAAAATATTTTGAACTATATCCAAGTGGAATGAAACAAACAACTTTTATGGCACGTCTACGAAATGGTCCTTATGCATATCGTGATGATTTGGGTGGTTTATGTTATACTTGTAATGAATATGGTTATGGCATTTTTGAAGAGTTAGAGGAATTAATTAAAAAGAAAATTGAAAGTCAAAGTACTCGGGTAAGCAAATATTTGATACAATTATAAAAAATAAAAATTTATTGCTAATTATAGCTATATATTATTAGGATCAATTAGTTGATAAACTAGATTTTTTACGCCGACATCTAAAACGTAACTATGAGAAAGAGCTTCAAGTTGATTGTTTTGGTCGTACATATCATACGGAAACTTTAGAACATTGTCTTCCACATGCATTTGGTCAATGCTCAGAACAATATCTTTCAAATTGTAAAAACTGCAATAAGATATCTGAATTGTTTGACGAATTAGTTGAAAAAATTCCACAAAAAACTGAGTTTATAATCGAGAATAGAAAAAAGTTTCAATATTATATATCACATCAAGCACGTAAAATATATTTGAATACTCAGTTTAATGCTCAATTACTTAAACTAAATGAAGAAGGTATGATTATGGTCGCGAATTATAAAAAGAATTTTAAAAAAAACGGTGCATGAAGTCAAATCAGATTTTTTTAGAAAATCAGGCTGGACATTACACACAATATTAGTATATACAAAAATGGCTACTTCTAATGAATTGCAAATTCAAGTATTTGACCATTGGTCATCGGACACAGTTCAGGATGCATGGTTTACTGCTCTGCATTCGAAGCAGTTTTTAATACGCTTGAGCCAAAACCAAAATGGGTAAAAATCCTGTCAGACAATGGTGGCCACTATCATTGTGCTGAATTGATGTCAATGATTACTAATTGGAACTCTTGGTATGGCATAGAAGTACGTAGTTGGACTTTTTTGGAAGCAGGAGAGGCAAAGACTACTGTTGACTCCCACCACGCTCAAGTAAGTCAAAAAAAAAGTCTATACTATAATATAAATCATAATACTTATTATAAATAGTTTATTTAAGATTGCCCATGCTATAAAACGGTATGTTCGATTAGGCTATAGTATAAATGAAAGTGAAGATATTGAAAAGGCGATCAAAGATATTCGGGGAACAACTGTAACAAACATTAAACCAGATCGAAAAAATATCAATAAGAATAAGCCTAAACTTCCTGAAATCTCCAATTGGTATCAATTTAAATATCCGATAGAAGGTGAATTTGCAGGTTTTTTGTATGCCCGATCTCTTCCACATTTTGGCGAATGGAAGTATATTTCTTCAGCAGAAATTTATAAATCAATAAAAGGAGATAATCTAAATCAACCAAATCCCGAAGTTTCTACTTATACTGATCCTAATTCCCAATGGATAATACCAATGCCATTATCAGGTAAGCTACTATATTCTTGCAAATAGTATCTTTCTGTAAAATTTTTATAAAATCTAGTAATTATACCTACCATATAACTGCGAAATAATGCACAAATAATGCTCCTGTGCATTATTTCACAGTTATACGGTAATGCATTCAAATTGTTTTATCAATTTCCGAATACGACTATTAGATTATAATAAAAAAAATACTTATTTATAGTAATTATACAATTGTGTAATTTACTATTACCAACTTTTATTTTTATTTTTAGGTCCCAACCCTAGTTGATTAACGAAAAATATGATCAAAAAGGAATTGAACCAAAGAGGCATACAATATAATGAAAAACAGGTTAAATCAGAGCTAGTCACTATATTAAGGTCAAATATACAATCTGAAACTCAGAATAGAATCGAAGGTATCTATACTTGACATATTTACAATTTATATCTATTTTAAAATTATTTTTATTTTATAGAAGCACAACAAGCGGCCAATAAGAGCAATTCTATAGAACCATCTTCAGACAAAGAAAACCAGCAAGAAATCAGGTGTGCATTGGCATATGCGCGTGGAATATCTATTGATTGGATGCTATTGGATTTGTAAGATAAATTTTCTTATTTTAAAAATTGTATAGATCTGAATATTTTCATATAGGATGGGCATTAAAAGAAACGCAAAAGTATGGAAAACGGGGTGGACGTAAACATATGACAGTTCGCATAATAAAATTATTAAAAAGCTTTTTTCATGCTGGTGACGTTGACAAAAGTGAACGATATACTGCAAAGGACATGCTTAACGCATTAGAGAAAAAGACCGAAGTTGGTGAATTAGAAACTAGTGAAATACCAAAGCTCAAAACTATAGAGAATTGGATCGGATGTTATGCACGACAGTATAAAAAAGATTTGGGCAAAAAAGCACAAAATTTGTCTTTCGAAACCTTACACGAGTCTTAAAAGATTATGATTGAGACATTATTATACAAATTGTAACCTGTATTAATTTTGGTTTTCTTTGCCAATAAAGCTATTTGATAATAGACTTTACTCAGGTTAACTAATTGAATTTTATTTTAGGATTGGTATTTATATATATATTTGTGTGCCTAAATTATTTTTAATTCGACAAACAATTTGGCATTGCTAAATTTTTTATATGAAACCCTCTGAAATACTGCAACTATACTATATGACAATTGTGGTACTATGTAAGAGTATTTTCGGCTACCTATATGCCATATTTTATTCCTATACTATATGACAATTGTGGTACTATGTAAGAGTAATTTCGGCTACCTATATGCCATATTTTATTCAAGTCAAATAAATTCTTACAAATAACTACACACATTATTCATGGTACTATGTACCTTGTTTGCTATGAAAACGTTCATACATTGTTTATATTACTACTTGAAGTTTTAACCCAAGCATTCTATGTACCTCGTTTGCTATAAAAACGTTCATACATCGTTTTATATTACTACTTGAAGTCTTAACCCAAGCATTTGCTACTAAATATAAATGAAAAAAAAAGTATAAGTCGTAAGTACAAAAAAGAGGAGAAATATGGCAATAAGTATAACAATATCTATATCATATTGCTGATATAGTAACCAATAATTCATACTTACTAGAACCTGTATCGTATAAAAACCCCAGAGATAACAAAATTCAAAGCGCTAATACTTATACCTAAATTCTCAACTGCTAATTACCAACTCTCTTAAGATTTTTAAACCGTTGAGTCTTGAAATTGTTGAAATGCTGAATGTTAGAAAATTGAAATAAATTATATAGTTAGCTTAGTTTTAACCTAAAACCATGTTCAGAGCATTGAAAAAAGAAAAAAAAATATTTAAAACTTCGAAATGGACCTAGTTACATTTTTTTTTGGTCTCGAATCTACAATCTCTAGTTGTCTGCCACCCATAATCCAGAGCCAGAAAGAAAATAGCTCACTAACGGCAAAAGAAACAAAGGTTTGCAATTTATGATAAGCGGTAGTTCTCACATAATAGTTATATGCTAAGCTTATTTGAATGATTTATATATAAAAAACAATAGTTGCAATAATACGAACTTTTGCGTGTTGTAATTCAATTTATTATATATTCAAAAAAATTGCCCCAATCTGCAATAATTATTTTTAGTACATCACTTACGAATTACGAATTAAATTATTTAAATATACATAAAATAATTCTAATATTTGTAAATTTAATTAAATAGGATAAGTTAATAGAAGGCACTGCTTGTCGCCCCTTGCTACTGACGATGAGGATTTTTTAACGAAAGATGAACAAGTCGAAGTTATTTCATTGTCTAGTAAGCGGGGTTGAAAACGTAAGAGAGCTCCCACCATATCCCGCACTACTAAAAAGGGCAAACAAGCAAGAGTTGAACAAAGCCCTGATTCTCCCCACTATTCACATACATCCGAATCATATCAAGACGATTCGCAACATCTCGCACAAAGTCAAGATAATCCACATTCTACACCAAGCCAGGATAATCTGGCTGTACCTTCCTCATCTTCAAGCCTCTGCCAACACAACCTCATTCTGAAGATACTGGTCATCACGAATAAAATAATAATTTTTTTACTTTTTTTATTTTTTTATGCATTTGTTTTTTTTATATACGTTTTTATATTTTTTTTATTTTATTACATATATATATATTGTTTTTTTTTATTATTTCTATTACATATTTATATTTTTTTATTTTATTTTATATATATCTTATTTTTTATTTTATACATTTTTATATATTTTTATTTTTTATTCTTTTTTATATTATAGTTAATTTTATATTTATAATATTATATTCTGATTTTTATTTAATATATTTTTTTTTGTTTGTCTTAATAAATTAAATACTTTAATTTTGTCAAAGTTTAATCAATTCGAATTAGTTCGAATTAGTTTAGTACTTTTTTTTTTCCTTCTTCGAACATCTCGCCAGACTCAATATCCTAGCTTACGGTTCGTATCTAGTCCCCAACTATCGAGTTCCTGCCATGAACCCCAACCCCACCTCGACTTGCTATAACAAGCTGTAACCTTTATCAGGAGATCCTCCGGAGAAGTCATAATTATGATCTGACAACCCCGGGTGCCTTGAAGGTCCCTGCAGGCGATGTTTTGCACCGGTGCCTAAGTGCCAGATTTTTATAGTTCGAAGGAACATCGACCCCCAAATCCTAACCAATGCTAGGCGCCCCCAAGTTCGCAGACAAAGATCTTCCTACTACATCTTGTGACTTCGGTTACTTCCAAATCGGGATTCTAACTCAATTCGCTTCACAGCCACAAAGTCTTGAAATAACGGCTGCCCATTTAGGTACGTCATACAGCTAACCGGCTGGCTCTTGAATTTCGCCTTTGGGAGGAATTGAACTGGCAACTTTTTGATTTGCATCCTCAGAGCATAACCGCTATGCTATCGACCCAAAGAACTAATTAGTTTAGTACTATGAATATCACAGCATTTAATTCTAATATTTTATCGCATGAAAATATTTACTTTTATTAAGTTTTATGCCATATTTTCGAATTATTCTAAAATAATTTAAAAGTTTTTAAACTTTAGTAATACTTTAATTTAATTATACTTGTAAAATATGCATTCTGAATTATTGTAAGTTTATTCAATATCGTGCGAAATATTTTGCATAATGTTTATTTTTAGCCTTAAATTTTTATACTTAATATCGTCTTTTAAATAGTTTAATATACTGAACTTTAAATTTAAGGTTTTTACTCTATAGAATTTTATATATATTTAATTAATGAAAAACATTTAGAACTATTTTAAATTTTTCTAAACTGATTTAATTTTATTAGAAGATATACTTATTTACTAAATAATCATTAGTTTATCAAAGCATGGAATTATATGAACATTATTTTTAATTGCTTCAATATTAACTATATTATATAATTCTATTAATTTAAGTCTAGGACATCCATAATGATATTTGATTCCTTGAAGACTTAAAATCATACCACTGAATTAATGCGAGATTATCCACATTTCCTTCAGTAGTTTCAACTTTGATTAATAAGTATATCTAAAAATTTAAATATTAAAAATTTAATATTTTAAAAAATCTAAAAAAAAAATACAACAAATACTGTACCTGTCCATAACAAATTCCTTCATCTGTCAAATATTCAAATAGTTCTTCAGAATTCATAGCAACTGCTATATTGCTATACTAGGCTTTTCCATAAAAATTATCTGTTGCTCAAATTATAGACCCATTTTCTAAAGTTACTGAGCTATATATATTAATTATATAATTATTTTGGTTTGTTGAACTAAAATACATAGTTAAATATTCTAATAAATGTTCAAGCCCAGAATATATTTTAGAATTTGGCCTATAATTTTTTAATCTGTGATCAATAAATTCCTGAGCATTATTTAAACCAAATGTCCAAATTAAATTAGTAAATTTAAAAGGATTTATAGTTTTGGAATTTTTTAGTTTGCTTAATAACAAATTTGATACAATAGCCTGTCTTTAAACCTATTTAATATAAATAAATTTAGTTAACTTTTAAAAAAATATTATAAACATTATTAATAATTAAACAATTATTACCACTTTCATTATTTGATCCTCTATATTTTGTTTATTACTTAAATAATATGGTGTTTTAACAAAATCTTTATGAAGACTTTCATAAATTTAGTAGAAAATCCATTCAAATATCAACTATATTTTTTAATTAATTCAGTAGTATAATATATCCATGAATACAATTTTGGAAACTTTAATTTAGAAGCAAAAAATGTTTTAAAAAGTTTAGTAAATTGTTGAGCCCAATTTATTATTAGATTCCAAATAAAATAAAACTATATTAATATTCAATGATAAAATTATTTAATTTGAATTTTTCAAATAATTCCAAAATATTTGCAAAGTTGCAAAATTATTTACATACCTTAAAATCTTTTAAGTCACTATCAGTGAATTCTTCATATCGACTTAAAAGATACATATTATTCCAATCTTTATAAAGCTTCAATAACTTATTTTGAATAGATTTGCCAATTTCCAGATTGTCCAGAACAAATATCATAACCTTAATAAGGTTACGATACTCATTTGCAGTAATTCTAGCAAGTAATTGAATACCATTTTTAAAAATTTTAAGTTCTGGAAATCTTGGAATATTAGCTAATCTATTAT